>PVJS01063267.1:0-10529 GCA_004027185.1 Glis glis | reverse complement strand
CCTTACACCTATACTTAAACTATATTCTATTTTAATACCATTTATGCTTATATTCTATACTTTATTCTTTCTTTAGTTGAGCTTTAAGTTTTTCTATTTCTTTCTGATGACCTTTCATATTCTTTTTAAGGAACTCTTTTATTTCTCTGTTTTTGGTATTATCTATCCACCATTTATAATAAGTGAGCAATGCCTGTAATTGGTTAATCTTAGATGTAGTGGAATAAGCACAAAATGTAGGGCTTCTAGCAAGCCTTATCATAAAGTTTGTGTCTCTAGCTCGGACCCTTTTGCTACCATTCACCTTGAAGGTAAGCACCTGTGTAACTTAGAGGAGGGTCAGTCACAGGCTAATAGTCACAGGCAGGCTTGCTTGTCTTCCTTGAAGGGGAAACCAGAGCCTCCTGCCTATCCAGTAGGCAGGCCTCCCAGAAGCCATAATTGTTGGTACAGCAGGTCATTGTTTATGTTCCTCCTTGTTCTGAGCACTAGTTAATATTTTACAGATTGGCGGGCAGTACTCACCCATAAATGGGTTTAACTCCCTTTTCCTGTAAATTATTTCTATACTGGGAACAACAGTTTTCCTGCATATCACCTGTATTAGAGTCATTCTGCGCAAATTGAGTTTTTGGCATAAGTCCTACAATTCCTGTCACCAATCCCACAATTATTAACATTAAAAGTAAGGCCACCAACAGGCTATGTTGCTATTAGAGGATGTCAGCTCTGCGACAAGCCTCCTTCTGCTGTGACTCTGTCAACCAGCCGAAGAAACTTTGGCTTCGCCTTTGGTTTCACCAATTCCACAATTATTAACATTAACAATAAGGCCACCAACAGGCTTGCCGCCATTAGAGGGTGTCTGTTCTGTGACAAGCCTCCTTCTGCTGCGACTTTGTCAAACAGCCGAAGAAACTTTGGCTTCGCCTTTGGTCCCGGCATATATATATATATATATATATATATATATGTATGTATATAAATTTGGCATATATATATGTATGTATGTAAAATTCACCATAGATATACAGAGTCACATAGAGATTGGAATATCACAAGGATTTCATGAACATTTTATGGTTTGAAAAATTTCAAGGGTGATGTATTTTGTTTAAGAGAATGTTGAATTGCCAAAGGAAGGGAGTAAGTTCCTCAAAAGTGGAAGAGTTGGATGTGGTGGCATATGCCTGTAATACCAGTACTTAGGAGGCTGAGACAGGAGGATCATGGGTTCAAAGCCAGCCTTAGAAACTTAGTGAGACTGTTTCAAAATAAAAAAAAATAGGGCTGGGGGTGTAGCTCAGAGTAGAACACCCCTGGGTTCAATCCCCAACACCACTAATAAATAAATAAATCAATAAATAAATAAATAAATAAGAGAGAGAGAGAGAGAGAGAGAGAGAGAGAGAGAGAAAGAAAGAAAGAAAGATTTGCTGATGGATGAGAATGGTGAGACTGGCTCTGGTTCGATATTGGACATTGGTCTATGATACATTATGAGATGGATTGGCTCTTTTGGATACCCATATGTTTTGCTTTACTCATAAGCTATTTAAAAATGAGGATAAACATGTTCGCTTTTCCAGTATTTCACTCAGCCCTTAAACATGAATTAAAATGATGATCACATTTTAAATTAAATCTAGGCACAATACTACTTCATGCATTTTTGTCTTATTTTGGAAAATTTGACATGGCTCCCTTTAGGAGATGGAGATGGTGATCCAGGACCCTTCTCAGCTTTGTGACAGTACATGGATTTAATACCTGTAAGTTTATAAGCTCCTGAAGGCCAAAAGCTTAAGATAGGAGAGATGTATTTTATTATTATTATTATTATTATTATTTGTGTATGTGTGTGTGTGTGCGTGTGTGTGTGTGTGCGCGTGCGTGTGTGTGTGTGTGTGTGTGTGTGTGTGTGGTAGTGGGAACTGTACACTGAGCTACACCTCCAGCTCTTTTCATTTTTTATTTTGGGACAGGGTCTCACTAAGTTGCTCAGGCTGGCCTCGAACTTGCAGTCCTCCTGTCTCAGCCTCCCAAGTACTGGGATTGCAGTAGTGTGCCACGGTGCCTGGCTTTGTATTTAATTATGGACAGTGGAAATTTTTTGAGAGACATAATGGGAAAAAACGTCTCCATAGAGCAAGAAGGGAACATTTGATTTCTAGATATTATTTGCAATATTAAATTGTGCCAATAGATGGAGAAGTTGTTCCATATAAATCAGAAGGCTTGGTTACTTTTATGAGAAATAAAGAAATTCAGGTTTCTGGCAAGTTCAAAATGGATTTCTTTAATAAAAATGAGAAGCAAGTAAACTGGGTTACTTATAAATTTTAAGAAGAAATAATGTTAACAAGGGACAAGAATTCCACTAATTTCAATTAAGTGCACATCAAACCCTTATAGCTTGAGCTGCTTTTGAAATTTGGCCACAGCATTTTTAAATCTGTATGTATATATATATATATATATATATATATATATGTATGTATGTCTGGCCTTGTCCAGAAAAGGGTCTTAAATAATGTACAAAATTTTGTAGGATAATAATGTACAAAATTTTGTAGGATAAGAATGATAAAGCATAACTAAATAAAGTGGAGCCAGAAAGAATGAAATAAAATTGTGCTACAAATCTGGCCTGGAGCTTCCTAGCAGTCAATGCAAATAGGGAAATAGGGAAATAGGGTCAGTTGCATGATCCAGTGTGTCCATATAAAAAAACCCAGCCAAGTACTAGGAGACATACAACAATTTTTAATACCAGGAATTATATCCTCTGAGGACTCATGAAGAGGATACTGTGTAATGTAATAAATACTATCCTTATACTAACCACACTGACACTTTTCACCTGGCTGCTTCTCCAGTGTCAGCTGGTGCTAACACCTGAGTGCTGTCCCATTAGAGAAGATCAAGGTGAAGGAGGTGGGGAAATGCCGTGCATCCCAAACATTTTCTTAGCGTGTAGCTTTCTGATTCTCTAGTTTAATTGAAGGAAGTAATTTAGAATCCATCGGTTTTCATAAGCATTATTTCTTTAACCTAGGGGTTACGAAGGCAGAGGGGTTGCTGTGAGGATTAGATAACATGTTACATGCAGAACACTTGGACCTGAGCCTGGCAGGTAGCGTGGTCTCAATAAAAGCCGTCCATGATCATCAGTGTGTGTCCTGTTAAGTGCAGTGGTGGATTTTTCAAGTTATTTGAACTTGGGTAACCTTGCCATGTCCTTCTGGAAAGATTCCCTTCAGCCCATTTATTCATGCCTTCTTCCTGTTCTAGACTTTTGAAGCTTTTATGTCCTGTAGTACATTATTTATTTATTTATTTATTCGTACTGGGGATTGAACCCAGGGGCATTCTACCTCTGAGCCACACTCCCAGCCCTTTTTGATTTTTTATTTTGAAACAGGGTCTTGCAAGGTTGCTAAGAATCTTGCTACACTGCTGAGGCTTGTCTTGAACCTGCGATTCTCCTGTCTCAGCCTGCCAAATACTGGGATAACAAGTGTGCACCACACGCCTGGCTCTGTGGTGCTTTTAGACTTTCCCTTGACACCTTTTCTTGCTTGGTCCTTCACTTGCTTGTTGAGACCTTCTCTGTCTCTGATGTTCTGGAGAACACGGCTGCTCTGGCCCCTGAAGCCCAAGCCAAGCTCCCCTGTTCTGACCTTTCTAGAATACTGATGACTCGATTGGGCTTTCCTTCATCTCTTTCCAGGAAGTAAGATTAGACTACAACATCAGGTTTTATGGCTTCATTCTTGACCAACTTTCCATAATGTCTGTGACACATATAAGTTTTTCAGAGTGGCTTCTGGGGCTGGAAGCTGATTTAAGGAAGTTTTTCCAGCTGGACGTGGTAGTGCACGCCTGTAATCCCAGTACTTGGGAGGCTGAGACAGGAGGCCAGCATCAGCAACTTAGGCCCTTAGAAACTTAGTGAGATACTGTTTCAAGATAAAAAATAAAAAAAGGTCTGGGGGTATAGCTTGGAGATAGAATGCCCCTGGGTTCAATCCCCAACTACCCCCTCCCAACACACACAAGAGAAAAAAGAAAAAAATTCCAGCTCCATCTGGCCACCTCTTAGTCTATTCTCATCTGCACTCGACCTTCAAACATGGAATCATTGTGACCCAGGCTGGAAGTGACCAGAGGCCACTGAATCCACCTTCCCAACCACACACACCAGTGCCCCCACCTTCCAACTAATCTGCCTCTGTTCACCACTGTATTGATTGCAAACTCTACCAAAAAGAATATTGCAATAATTTTGCATTCTACAGCCTAGGGACGATATGCTAAGAGTATATTTGCCTATGTTTGTTGCACACTGGTTGAGAGACTCTGCCCTGAATTCCATTTTGTTTCCATTAACCTTTTTCTGAGAAATTCCTGACCCTGAATATCAGAGCCACAAATGGATTCTTTTAACAAGTATCCTGTCAGGAAGCAACCTCTGTGTATTTAGAGGCTTTTAGTCTGCAAACACTTCCTCTCGATGCAGTGATTCCCTTAAATGTTTATTAAAGTGGCTTTCTATGTATGAAGATTTTAGGAATATTTCTATCCCTGCTGTTTTAGGAAACCTACATTCAGAAGAATTTACAGGTCACCTATTTTTATAGCTGGTGGTAGCTATTTAAAGCCTTGCCTCTCACTGGTACTCGCTTGAGATCGTCCCTAATCAATGATTTCTCCATAGACTTCGTTTTCATCCTATGCACTTGGTCTCGAGTGAGATATTTGTATCTGGACATACTTTGCATGTTTCTGTCATCCTTGATAAAATGACACAAAATTCTTCCCTAGCTCAGTGCAAAGCAGAGTTGTGCCGCTCTTAGTTAGCCTCAAGTTAGGTGCTGTGTGGGAAGGCAGAGCAACACCATGATTTTGACCTTGTGTTATCCAAATGGACTTGTGCTGTCCACTAGGGCACTGCTGTCTGTGAAGTTCCTCCCCAGCGTCCTCAGAGGACAGGTCAGGATTGGATGTACTTCTCGAGAGCAAACTCTGCAGGGAGTCACAGCATGAAGTCTTCGGCTCATTTATTGCTTTCAGGAGATGCCACCAACAACCTGGGACCCTAAAGCAGTAAGCTGTGGAGCCTGGTCTCCTGGGGGGCTATCCAGCCCTCTCTCTTCTCTATGTTCTATTGTGATAATAATAGTAGTAGTAGTAGGCTCACTATAAATAGTGCTTTGTTCTTTACTAGTGTATTCATCAGGCTGCTCCAGAGAGAGAATCAATAGGATATGTATATAGATACAGGAGAGGGGATGTATTAGGGGAATTGGTTCATACAATTATGGCAGCAGAGAAGCCCCATGATGGATCATTTCTAGGCTAGAGACCCTGGGAACCTGGTAGCATGGCTCAGTCCAAATTCAAAGGCCTCAGAACCAGGGAAGTTGATGGTGTAGCTAAGTTTGTGGTTAAAAGCCTGAATACTAAGGTAGTAGGGGACTGCTGAAATAAACCCTGGAGTTCAAAAACCATCAGGCCTGCTGGGTGTGGTGGCGCACGCTTGTAATCCCAGTACTTTGGGAGGCGGAGACCGGAGGATCCGGTTCGCGGCCAGCCTCAGCTCTCTCTCTCTCTCTCTCTCTCTCTACTTAGTGAGGCCCTCCGCAACTTCGTGAGACCCGGTTTCAAAATAAAGTATAAAAAAATAGGGCTGGGGGTGTAGCGCGGAGGCAGAACGCCCCTGGGTTCAATCCCCGGTACCGCAAAACAAAAACAAAAACAAAAAAAACACATCAGGCCTGGTGTTCTGATGTTCAGGACAGGAGCACGTCCCAGTCTCTGGAGGGGCAGACACCAGTTGACCTTCTGTATTTGTTCTCTCTGGGTCCCCCGCCTGTTGGATGGTGCCCGCGCACATTGAGGTATGAGGTTGTGTGGCTAACCTTCTCTGGAAACCCCTGACAGATACTCCGAAAATAATGCTTTAACAGGTTTCTAGGGATTCCTTAATCTAGTCAAGTTGACACTTAAAATTAATTATTACAATTAGCAAGTACATTGTGAAAATGCTTGGAATCTTGGAGATTCTATTTATCCACTTATCTATATCAAATCTATCTATCTAGTGTATATCTATATGTATATATCTAATCCATCTATTTATATAAAATCTATCTAGTCTATCATCTATTTATCTATCATCTATCTATCATCATTTATCTATCACCTATCTATCTAAAATTCTGGGGACAGAAGGGTGTGGAGAAGAGACAGAAGAAGTTGGAGATGTTGGGGATAGAATCAAACTGAAAAGGAAGGCCTCCCTAAAGCCTGGCTGAAGAGCCAGTCCATAAAACAAAAGGAATCACATTTTAGATTCTCCACCTTGCTTTCTAAACTACTGGCAATGTCCTGCCTCCTGAACTTCAGTTACTGATAGCAAGTGAAACGAGGCAGCCTGGTTTCTAGGCAGCAGTCTGGACGGCAGTGCAGTGTCTCAGCAATGCCTCGGCCTCTGTGGGAAAGCTAAGCAGAGCCGACTCCAGATGGCACCTGTAGGGTGCATGGTAATCTTTTCGCACATATTACTTGTATTTGCATTCGTGGGGTATAATCCATGTGGTGAAGCAAAACATTGAGAAGCTCCAGAAAAGACCTTTTAGCATAGCAGTATCATATTGGTTTCAGTTGCTTTGGGAAGAAATGGGAGCTGGGAGTCTGGGAGGAAGATTGGAAGTCAGGAAGATGGCTTTAAATTGGTTGGGGTAATGTGTGCTTGTGTGTGGCAGCAGCTGGCAGATTCTTCTTGAAGGGATACATTTCCACCATTTCTTCCATATATGGAATGGTGATTTATAAATTTACCAGGAACAACTTTTTTTTTTTTTTAGTGGTGGTATTGGGGATTGAACCGAGGGGTGTTCTACCTCTGAGCTATACCCCCAGCCCTACTTTTATTTGGAAACAGGGTCTTGCTAAGTTGCTGAGAGCCTCTCTAAGTTGCTGAAGCTGGCTTTGAACCTGTGATTCTCCTGTCTCAGTCTCCCAAGTACTGGGATTACAGGTGTACGCCACCATGCCTGGCTCCCAGGAACAACTTTTAATGAGCATGTTAGACCAAGTGGGGGGGGGGAGAAGAGAACTTATTATACCCAAGTGGTGTCTACTGAAAATGAAGCTGAGAAGTTATTTGTGGGTGGAGGGGACTGGGCTGAGGTGGAAAAGAGGTACAGTGAATGAAGGGGACCAAAGAAGAGAGAAGAACAATGTTTCACAAAGACAAGCAGAAATGAAAAACAGAGTGGGAGAGAGGGGAAATGGGGGGAAAATCATAATTCAAAACAAGAAGCAAAAATCAGGAAGGAGCGAGATTAAACACTTCCAAGTAAGGAGAAAATATGGTTAATGTGATTTCTGGTCTAGCAAAACTGAGATGGTGGCTCTGGCCTGTTACTTACAGATGAGGCATGGGAACAATGCATAGAAAGTAGTGCAAGGTGTCTGCCGTATTCACATATGATTGGCCCCAGTCCAACACTGGCCCAGGCAGGGCAGCAGAGCAACAGGAGGCTGTCGCTGGGCACCTGAAGGGTGTGGACAGGCACATCTGCTCTGCCCTGGCAGAGACAGTCCTGGGAGAGCTGCCTGGGGACTTTCACAGAGCCTCATCTAGGCTGATTCGCGGTGATCTGAGAAGGCTGGTAAAGCTGTTCTGCTTGGTAGGAGGATGGTGTAGGGGAGGAGAAGGAAAGGAGAAGCAAAAGATGGTCATCACCTGGCTGATCTCAACATCTTTGTTTCTTCATTTATAAAATGGCTTAATCTAATAGTATTTAACTTGGAGTCCTTGTGAAGAGCAAGACAGATAACACAAGGTTCCTGCTAAAAAATGCTATTTTTAGTGCCCACACACATATAGTCTTTAAAAAAATGTACAGGCTGTTATTAGCATAGCAGTTTCATTAAGTAAAAACACTTGTTAGGAAATAGTACTTATAACCTAACACACACACACACACACACACACACACACACACACGGAAAGGAGAAACTGCACTGAAATCTGAAATCTTCACTGTGATTACTTTTGAAGAGTGGATTATTGTTATTTTACTTTTCTTCCTATGTGATATTTCTACAATGAACATGAATTATTTTATAGTAAGAACACATTAAGCCAAACATGGTGGCTCGCTGGGCATGATGGCACACGCTTATAATGCTAGTACTTGGGAGTCTGAGACAGGAGGATGGTAGGTTTGAGGCCAGCCTCAGCAAGGTAGTAAGACTCTCAGCAACCTAGCGAGACTCTGTTCCCAAAACAAAAAACAAACAAACAAACAAAAGGGCTGGGGGTATAGCTCAGAGATAGAATGTCCCTGGGTTCAATCCCCAATACCAGAAAAAAAGGAACATATTATTCTTTACAAAGGTAAAAGAAATAATCCTAGCATGATCCATGATGTCCTTTCCCACACCTTTCCACCTCTTTCCATTGTGTCCTCTTTCGCACACCTCTCCATGTATGGATTCAACAGTATCCAACGTCAGTTCTTGTTCTCACCCCTCCCCCAGTGTAGATTCATTCCAGTTGGGAGCATTGATGGTCACCCCATTGGTACCTTCCTGTCCAGAGAGAGAAGCATGGTCGCATTCTGGGTGAGAGTCAGAAGTTATTCTGTCCCAAGTGTCTTATCTGAGCTTTAAGAAAGCCACCTGATGTATATAAAAAAGACTTTATTTTCTCATTACTGTGCTGATGAGAGGGGCCAGATTTGCAGGCAGGCTTGGATCCATCATGACTTCCCAAAATCTGCAATTGGAAGTCTAATTATTTGGAGGGCTGTCTCTTTGCCCAGGCTTTATTAATCTGTGGGCACCACCATAAACTTTTGGCTTTTAGCTGAGGTAGCCATCTGAGGGCAGCTCAGGGGAGCAGCTGCTACAGACTGGAAAGTGTCACTGTCCAATTGTGTGGGCATATGACCCACCTGGGGATAGCTGGGAGCACCCAAAGCAAGCATTTGTGAGTGGAGCGATGCTTCCCCTGGGCTCTGTCTGGAACTAGAAGATGTCACATTCTGTTTCCATGGCGCATTTGCCAGAATCCAGTGATTAGTGTTGTACAATGGGGTGGAATCTGGGTGTTTTCTTGGTGGCAATGAAGGTTTCGAGTATCAGCGATAAGGGTGAGGTTTGAGAAGGAGGGTGGTGATGTGATATCCACTTAGGTTTCCACGGTCCAGTTGGAAATTAATGATAGAAGCAAAGAAAGAGTTTAGAGTTAGATGTCTATGTCTGTGAATTGCTCCCCACATCAACTTAAGCACGGCTTCAGAGTTTGATCGGCTTTGGAATGTTTTGATTTGGGGCCAGGATTCAGCCTTGTCCATGTTGCCAGGGGCTGGGTATGTAATAGAGGCATCACATGCAGTGACAAGTTTGTTGAAAAAGCAATCTTCAATGATACAGATAAAATGGGAGCATTTCCACTGAAAAGCACAGCACTGGTTGTCTTTCTCCGTCCGAGTGGTAATGTGGTGATCAGAGTCCTACACTATGGCTGTCCAGGTGTACGGCCACCCAGCGATGCTGATGGGTGTTGAACCTAATCCAGGTAGTCCGAGTCTTAGGTGGATGGGCAACCCACACTGAGGAAGCTTCCTGAGCAGGAGGTCCAGAACTGGGGATACAGAACCATGAGTACTCCCTGCATGCGGAGCCTGCATGCCGGCTCCCCTGGTTGTTCAAGCCTTGGGCATGGCTCTGATCCTTTGTCAGAAGTGACATCTGAAAGCTGAGGTGCAGGGATTATTCATGCCCTTCATTCCTTATTCTTCTTCTGGCTGTCACTAGCTCCTCTTGAGGATCCTCGAAGGCAGAAGGGAGAAGCGGGGGAGAGGAAAGTCAGGGCATGCTTCCTCCTCCTTCCTTAGTAGTGACTCTATCAAAAGGTATTGTTGGCGTGGGAAACTAAGGTAGAAATAAAACATGTTGGATAATTTTGTGTTTCAAATTATTTCTTTGCTTTTGTTTTCTCTATGATTTATTGCTAAGTATCAATGAAACCTTTTCCATAAGTGAGGGACAGGGCTTATTGCTTCGAGTTATGCATTTGGTGTGAAAAATTTGCACTGATCTATTTTCAGGTTGGATTAGACTGACCAGTGAGCAGTTTGTCCACTCAGTGTTATTTCACCTCAATTTTGGCTGAGGCTTTTAAAATGGGCTCTGTCTAGATTGACTGATAAATCCATATACAGTATCCACAGTGGACTTGCCATATGTGAAACCTGGAGCAGGTGACCCAGCCAAGTTCAACTATGCCTTCATGAAATTTAGTCTAAAAAATTAAATATAGCTGGGCATGGTGGCACATGCTTGTAATCCCAGTACTTGGGAGGCTGAGACAGGAGGGTCACAGATTCGTGGCCAGCCTCAGCTACTTAGTGAGGCCTTCTGCAACTTAGTGAGACCCTGTTTCAAAACAAAGAATAAAAATAGGGCTAGGGGTGTAGCTTGGAGGTAGAACGCCCCTGGGTTCAATC
>PVJS01063266.1:0-10529 GCA_004027185.1 Glis glis | reverse complement strand
GGGTGCTGCAGCTCTTCACAGGGTGCTCCAGCTCTTCACGGGGTGCTCCAGCTCTTCACGGGGTGCTCCAGCTCTTCACAGGGTGCTCCAGCTCTTCACGGGGTGCTGCAGCTCTTCACGGGGTGCTCCAGCTCTTCACAGGGTGCTCCAGCTCTTCACAGGGTGCCCCGGCTCCACCCTGGCAGCACAAGCAGGCTAAGCCTTCCCTCTAGGCCCTTGCTTGGCCTGTGTGAAGCAGGAGCTACTTGATACACATTTTAGCAAGACCATCTCACCTGTACTGCAGAGAATGGATTAGATGAGGGTAGGAGGTCAGAAAGAATTGAAGGAGATCTTTTAGGAGGCTCTTGCAGGATTTGGGGTTCAAGATGACAGTGGCACAGAAATTAGCAGTGAGAGAGAGAGAGGCCAGCAGAATTAAGGGATACTTAGGAACTAGAATTCACAGAATTTGGACCATAACATCTTTTTTGTTCTCTGGGAAACTGAGAGTCTTATATAGAAATTCTCAGGCCAGGGAGGTAGCTCAATGGTACAGCATTTGCCTAGCACATGCGAGACCCTGGGTTCTATCACCAGCATTGCAAAAAAGTAAATGAATAAATAAAAAAGGAAAAAGGCATTGTCTCCAAGCTTTGTGATATGTTCATTGAGTCAAAAGTTTGGCCTTTATAAGGCCAGTGTTTCTGTTGCTTCTCCTCACCTGTGTCGGGCTTCAGTTTCCCTATCACTTGCTCCATCTATTCTTAATAAGTCAGATGTATTCTAGTAGGTAGAGAAGACAAAGCCTCAGGCAGGAAATGAGGACTCTGCACCCTGCTCTCTTAGGGTAACATGCCCTTATAAGCATATTCACATAACTGGCTAAGAGCCCAAATAAGACTTTATGTAGGAGGAGGATGGCTGTCAAAAATGATAGAAGGCAAAAGTATTTAATGTGTTTTCTTTTATGTCTTCAAACAATGCCTCCGCATACAGATAAAAGATTACCAGATGTTATGTAAATTTACCAGCATTTAGGCTCCCTTCATCTCAGTTTTGGGAATCTGTAGAAAGACATGTTGTGAAAACCTGACCTGAGCATGTTGGCATACGCCTATAATCCTAGTACTTGGAAGGCTGAGACAGGAGGATCACAGGTTCCAAGCCAGCCTCAGCAACTTTTCAGCAAAATCTTAGCGAGACCCTGATTGTTTCAAAATAAAAAATAAAATAGGACTAGGGGTATAGCTCAGAGGTAGAATGTCTCTTGGTTTAATCCGCAGTACCAAAAAAAAAAGATACACCTAGATTTGAATCTTAGCTACACTCTCTCACAAGCAGTGCGATGTATGACTTTAGACAAATTGTATAATCTTGGCCCTTGGTTTTCTCATGTGAAAATCAGGGTAATGCTTAGCTCATTATAGGGAGAGGAAATGAAGGTACAATGTTAGTAAGTGCCTGGTGCAGGACAGTCCTCAGTAGACAGTGACAATAGTGAGTTCTGCTGGTCATACTTGCAAGGCCAAGTTTTCTTCAGAAACCTGCTACATTCACTTCCAAGAATACAAGATTTTGCCAAGACAAAATCTTCTTAATTTTCCTGGAGTCAACTCCAGGTGGCCCGAGAAGTTGTGTTTTCTCTGCCCTCTAAAAGTGGGCCTATGCCTGGCAAGGCGGTGCATGCTTATAATCCCAGTACTTGAGAAGCTGAGACAGGAGGATTGCAGGTTCAAAGCCAGCCTCAGCAACTTAGTGAGGCTCTCAGCAACTTAGCAAGACCCTGTTTCGAAATTTAAAAAAAAAATAGGTCTGGGGGTGTAACCCAGAGGTAGAAGGCCCCTGGGTTCCATCCCCAGTACCACAAAAAAATAAATAAAAGTGGGCCTACCCCTTCATCAGCTAGGTTTGGCCTTGGCACAGGCCTCATCCTCTCAGATGTGTCTCATGGTACCACCTAGGCCCAGGATTCTCCCTGCCTCCCTTGTTGGACTGATTCTTGTTTACATCCTTTTCTGGACTCCTACCTCCCTTGTCATATTCCAGCTTCCTCTCCAGCAGCCCCCACTACGTTTTCTTAGGGACCCATTACCTAGTTCATCTTCTAAAGCTCCAAGTCCACAGCCTCTTCCTTGAGAAAAGAAATTAGCTATGGGGTTTGCATCTAGAGACAGTTAAGATGGAAGAGGCCAGAGGACATAAAGATTCAGGAACACTGGACTAGGCATCACCCTAACTTCATTTTGCCTCTACTCCTTGAAGGTGACGTATTACAAATTAAATCTTTTCTAATACAAAAGAGACCAGTTGCATTTGGGCATTCTGCTGAAATGTTCAGTTCCACTTATTAACTCTGAGACCTCCTTGAACCTGTTTGCTCACCTGCAAAATGGGTTGATAAGAGGACTCAAGACTTCCTGACTCTGTTGTTATGATTAAATGGAATAATACATTTAATGTGCTTATTTCAGTACCCGGCCATAGTAAGCACTTAACTAAAGGAAGCATTACTGCTGTTCCTATGACTTGGGTTGTGGTTATTATTCCTAGAGTCATTAGATTCCTATCGTCTTCATGGCCCACAACTCACAACCTTATTGTTCTGTCCGTACGTTAAACATCTGATGACTCCGTGGAAGTGCTACTGGCTTTTCTGAAAAATCTCTGTAAAATTCTAAAGCAAGAGAACCCTTAGCCCCCCAAACCATGGCAGCTTGAGTAAAATCATGTACATGCTACAGTTGACACAATATTTTATCTTCTTAGAACCTCACCAGCCTTGAATAATAAACAGAGTAAGGGCCACCATCACTACTTAGAAAGTAGGCCAAGATCAGTCTGTTCCTGTTTTTCCAGGGCTTTGAGGTGTGTCATTAGGTCATTTATTTGGTGATTTTCTGTTCTTATGTGAGCCCTCAGTGCTATGAATTTTCCTCTTAATACTGCTTTCAAGGTATCCCAGAGATTTTGATATACTGTCTCTATTTTCATTTGTTTCTAGGAATTTCTTAATTTCTTCCCTAATTTCTTCTCTGACCCATTCCTCATTCAGCAGTGTGGTAGTATTCAGTCTCCATGGGTTTATGAGGTTTCTCTGAGTCTTCTTATAGTTGATTTCTAGTTTCATTCCATTATGGTCTGAAAAGACACAGGGGATTATAGCACATATTTTGAATTTGCTAGTGCTTGCTTTGTGGCCCAGTATGTGGTCTATTTTGGAGAAGGTTCTGTGAGCAGCCAAAAAAAATGTGAATTCAGCTGTAGTTGGTTGGAATATTCTATATGTGTCTAGCAGGTCCATTTGGTTTATGGTGTTCCTTAGGTCTGAGGCATCTTTACTGACCTTTTGTCTAGAAGATCAATCTAGTAGTGTGAGAGGAGTGTTGAAGTCACCCAATATTATTGTATTGGGATCCATGTGTGGTTTAATGTCACGAAAAATTTCTTTTATGAAAGTGGGTGCACCTATGTTTGGGGCATACATGTTGACTATCATTATATCCTCTTGGGTTGTTCCTTTCACCAGTGGAAAATGACCTGCTTTATCTCTTCTGATTAGTTTAGTCTTGAAGTCCAATTTGTCTGATACCAGAGTTGTTACTCCTGCTTGTTTTCGAATTTGATTAGCGTGGATTACTTTGCTCTAGCCCTTCACCTTTAGTTTGTGAGTATCTTTACTTATAAGGTGTAAAGGTATCATATAGATGGATTATGATTTTTAATCCATTTTGTCGCCTTATATCTTTTTATTGGGTAGTTGAAGCCATTTATATTCAGTGTGATTAATGAGAGATGATTTTTAATTTCTAACATTTTGAGTTTTAACTTCTGTTTGAGGTAGTGTTTGTTCTTCTTTGCTGAGTTGTTTGATTGATAGAAGTTATTGTTACTCCAGTTCTGGTGTTTATTTATTATTTCTTCTTTGTAGTTAATCTCTTAGAGTGTTTTCTCTAGTGCTGGTTTGGAAGACATAAAGTCTTTCAGTTTCTGTTTGTCATGGAAGGTTTTTATTTCCCCATCAAGTTTGAAAGATATCTTTGCTGGGTAGATAAATAACCTAATGATATACCTCAAAGCCCTGGAAAAAACAGGAACAGACTAATCCCAGAGCCAGTAGAAGACAAGAAATTATCAAAATAAGAGCAGAAATCAATGAAGTAGAGAATAAAGAAATACAAAAAATCAAAAAAAGCTGGTTTCTCAAAAAATAAATAAGATAAACCACTAGCCAACCTAACCAAAAGAAAGAGAGAATCAACCCAAATTACTAAAATAAGAGATGAAAAAGGTGATATTACCACTGACAGTGCAGAAATTCAGAGGATCATCAGAAATTACTTTGAAAAACTGTACTCCAACAAAATGGAAAACCCAGAAGAAATTGACAAATTTCTAGACACATACAACATTCCTAAATTGACCCAAGAAGATGTAGAAAATTTAAACTGACCAATAGGAATCAAAGAGATTGAAGCAGCAATAAAGAGCCTACCATCAAAGAAAAGCCCAGATCCAAATGGTTTCCCAGGCAAATTTTAAAAAACCTTTATAGAAGAGCTAATCCCAATACTCCTCAATGTATTCTGTGAAATAGGAACAGGACTCTCCCAAATACATCCTATGAAACCAATATCACATTAATACCAAAACCAAATAAAGACAGCTCAAGAAAACTACAGGTGTATATCGCTGATGAACTTAGATGCAAAACTTCTAAACAAAATACTAGCAATGCACATTCAAAACCACATCAAGAAAATTATATACCATGACCAAGTCGGGTTCATCCCAGGGATGCACGACTGGTTCAACATACAAAAAACAATCCATGTAATTCACCACATAAACAGAACTAAAGATAAAAATCACATGATCATTTCAATAGACACTGAAAAAGCATTTGACAAAAATCCCACAGCCATTCATGCTAAAAATACTGCAGAGAATTGGAATAGAAGGAACATACCTCAAAATCATAAAGGCAATATACAATAGGCCCACAGCCAACATCATATTGAATGGGGAAAAACTATGAGTTCCCCTTAAAAACAGGAACAGACAAGGATGTCCATTATCACCACTCCTTTTCAACATAGTACTTAAGATCCTAGCCATAGCAATAAGGCAAGAGAAGGAAATCAAAGGAATACAAATAGGAAAAGAAGAACTGAAACTATACCTATTTGCAGCTGACATGATATTACACTTAGAAGACCCAACAAACTTAACCAAAAGGCTTATAGAACTGATTAACAAATTCAGCAAAGTGTCAACATACGAAATCAATCTTAAAAATCAGAAGCTTTTCTGTATGCCAACCATAAATCCACTGAAAAAGAAATCAAGAAAACATTTCCACTCATGATATCCCCCAAAACAATAAAATACTTAGGAATAAATCTAACCAAGGAGGTAAAAGGCCTCTACAAGGAAGATGATAAAACTTTGAGAAAAGAAACTGAAGATCTTAGAAGATGGAAAGACCTTCCATGCTCTTGGATAGGCAGAATAAACATCATCAAAATGGCCATTCTTCTAAAAAGTCATTTATAGATTCAATGCAACATCCATTAAATTACCAAGATCATTCTTCACATTGAAAAATCAGTCCTTAAATTCATTTAGAACAACAAAAAACTCAGAATAGCCAAAATAGTTCTCAGCAACAAGAACCATGCAGGAGGCATCACAATAGCTGACTTCAAACTTTACTACAAAGCCGTAGTAATAAAAATAGCATGGTATTGGCACAAAAGCAGACACATAGACCAATGGAGCAGAATAGAAGACTCAGAAACAAATCTGTACACTTACAGCCAATTGATCTTTGACAAAGGAGTCAAAAACATACACGGGAAAAAAGATAGTGTCTTCAACAAATAGTGTTGGCAAAACTGGTTAACCATATGCAGAAAAATGGAAAGAAACCCCACTTTCTCACCCTGCACAAGAGTCAATTCAAGATGGATCAAAGACCTGGAATTAGACCAGAGACCTTGCAAATACTTGAAGAGGGCATCGTTCCAACACTTCAACACATAGGCACAGGTAAAAACTTCCTCAACGAGAACCCAAAGGCACAAGAAATTAAAGTGAGGATCAACACGTTGGACTGAATTAGACTGAAGAGCTTCTGTACAGCAAAGGAAAAAATCAAGAACCTCAACAGAGAGCCGACAGAATGGGAGAAGTTTTTGCCAGCTACCCCTCTGGTAGAGGACTAATATCTAGAATATACAGAGACTGAAGAAACTCACCTTTAAAAAAACAAATAACCCAATCAAAAAATGGGCAAGTGAACTAAATAGACACTCCACAAAAGAAGAAATACAAATGGCCAATAAATGTATGAAAAAACATTCAACATCAGTAGCAATCAGAGAGATGCAAATCAAAACTACCCTGAGATTTCACCTAACCCTAGTTAGAATGGCAATCATTAAAAACACAACCAATAGCAAATGCTGGCGAGGATGTGGAGAAGTAGGAACTCTAAAACATTGTTGGTGGAATTGCAAATTAGTGCAACCACTTTGGAAAACAGTGTGGAGGATCCTCAGAACAATGGGAATGAACCTACTATATGACCTAGCAATGCCACTTCTAGGCATCTACCCAAAAGAATTGAAACCAAACTACCAGATTAATGCATGCGTATCTATGTTTATAGTTGCACAATTCACAATTGCCAAACTATGGAACCAACCAAGATGTCCATCATCAGATGAATGGATTACAAGACTATGGGATATGTGCACAATGGAATTTTACTCAGCCCTAAAGAACAAAAAACTTATGTCATTTGCAGCGAAATGGATGGAACTGGAGAACATTATGCTAAGTAAAATTAGTCAGTCACAAAAATTGAAAAGTTGGATGTTCTCCCTAATAGGCAGAAGCTAGGGAGAAAATAGGACATAGGAGGGACTCCTGACAAAGAAGGAGAAACCTTAGATGAGTGAAGAAGGCGACCTGAGGGAGGTGGGAGGGGGGAAGAGGGAAACACCCCAGTGGTCATGATGTAAGTACATAAACTTATCAAAGTCAATCACTATGCTGAGCATGGGAAGGAGGAGAGGGGGAGGGAATGGGGAGGGAACAGGGGGAGGGCTCAATGAATGATGTGTGCATGTAAGCCTCTATCACCCTGAACCTCATCAAGATGTAGAATTACAACGCACAAATAAAATTTAAAAAAAAATAAAGCAGGCCAAGAGAGGCTAGATAACTTGTTCATGGTCACACAGCCAAATAAGAAAGAACCAGGACTAGAATAAATGTCTTACAACTCCTGGTCATGCCTTTAACTCCTAGGTTAACTCTACTTGACTCAGCCAATGATTTGGCCCAGAACTTCTGGGTCTGATGGCCTCACAGAAAGTGTGTAGGCTACAACCTGCCTGCTAACAGTGCTTGGCATCTGATCATCCTGAAAATCCAGAGTGAAGAGAAAAGTGAGGGAGCAAGGAATTCCAGAGTTCCGAAGACCTTTTCATGCCAGCCCCTCATCTTGCAGATAAGAAATTGATCGCCCTCCCAAAGTCACACTGAACACACAGCAGAATCAAGACTAAAATGCAAAGGAGAAAATGAATTCAGGAGTCAAATTGAGAAAAATCCATGGAATCATAATTCCCAGATTTTATTGCTGTCACTTTAATCCAATTAACATTTACTGAGCACTTACATGTTCTGGATCCTGTACTAACTTCAGAGAAGGAAAAAAAATACACAATAATTGTGAACACAAAGTCACATACTCACACATATTCATTCATATGTATAAAAAATATTAAGTAATTGATGTGAAGTAGCACTATACTTTACACATAAGCACTTTAGAATTTAATCAACCCTAGAAGAGTAGGCACACTATTATTATTCTTGTTTAAATGAAGAAACAGGAGCTTAGAGAGCTGATGGAATTTGCCATTGCCATGTTCCTATTAATATAGCTAGGATTTGAAACCAGATGGCCAATCTATATTACCCATGCCCTAGTCTACTTAATAGAAAGAGATAAACTCCTAAACAAAGTACCCCCAAAATATCACTACAATAAACCAGTTCTACCTAGGAAGTGAGCACTCTAAGGACTGAGAATGGAACCCACATCACCTGAGAATGTTCTCTGGAGTTACAGGTATAAAGAAGGTATGTCAGAAATTCATGAACAGAGTGGCTGGAATTCACTGTCCACTGTCCAGGCAGTATCATACCTCTTTGAATTTTTCAAAGCACCACTTCTTGAAAATATGCAGCCAGCCCAGGCAGGATGATTGCAGACAGAGTACTAAAAAAGGAAAACCAGGAGCGGGAGTTGGTGAGGGAAGGGAGGGGTTGAGGCAGCCTGGAGAGACACTTGAGTTGCACTGCTATTGAATCTGTTCTTTGTCTTTCAAAGCTGGGACAAGCAATCCAATCCATATAGTCTCCCCCACCCCCTTCAATAAATTGCATTTTAAAAGAAATCAACTGGTGCAGGATTTATTGATCTGCATTGACAGTGAACTTCACAAATTCATACAAAAGAGTTTTCTCATTATAGAGTCATTTAAAGGACTGGTTAGTTCAGAGCATTCATCATAAAGTTCACCTACTGTATTAAAAAATATAAGGCAGAAAATGTATAAAATTGAGCCCGGACTGTGTTTTTTGTTCTGTCAATTGGAATTTTTTTTCAGCATATGCTTTCAGCCACATTCTCTTCAATCTGGTAGCTGAAACTAGGAGGCGCCACTTTGACATTTCTTTTTCCTAGAGGGAACAACAGAAATATCTCCGTTGGTTTTAGCTGGTCAAAACTTGAGTCCAGTGCTAGAACTCAACAAAAGCTGATTCCAAGGGAAACCCTGGCTTTGTCTGCAGGACCCCATGACCTCTCTCCAGGAGAGGAGGAACTGCTGTTGGACTTCTCAGCTCACATAATGGAATGTCAACCCTATCACCTCCTCCTCTGGCTTCCAAAATATAAAACCCTATCCGTAGCCAGATACACTGAGTCTCATCACACAGCATCACCTCACAGTGCCCACAGGCTGGCCTGCCAGAAGCTCCTGAGAGTTTAGGGAAGATATTCAAACTGCCAGACCCTCCTCTGAACATTTGACCACAAGTTCAGGGAACCACCAGGAGACTCACAGTCAAACAATCACAGAGCTGTCCCTAGCTGACCTTTAATGATATGACCACAGTTTTTATGAAGGGTTCATATCAGAGCCCAGCTCCTTGCTGCATTTATCAGAGGAAGGACATGGGTTGTGTTGCCAGGCTTCCTTAGTGTAATTTTGGCCCACTTATTGGTTGTGTGTTCTTGATGTTATTTAACCTGTTATGCTTCAGTTCCCCCATCTGTAAGGTGGGGATTATAAGAGCATTTACCACATAAGGTTGCCAATTAATGAGATGGGTATATGCGTGTTTACAGCAGCTCCTGGATCAACAAATGCAAGTTATTAGATTTAATTGTGGTTATGAAAACTATTGTGTAGGGCATTGTATACTGATCATTTGATGACTCTGATATTAGAACCTGTATGAAATTTTTCCTTAAGAATTTAATCTAAAGAAAACAGTATCCGCCAGGCGTGGTGGCGCACGCTTGTAATCCCAGTACTTTGGGAGGCAGAGACCGGAGGATCCGGGTTCACGGCCAACCTCAGCTTTCTCTCTCTCTCTCTCTCTCTCTCCTTAGTGAGGCCCTCCGCAACTTCGTGAGACCTGGTTTCAAAATAAAGTATAAAAAATAGGGCCGGGGGCATAGCACGGAGGTAGAACGCCCCTGCGTTCAATCCCCGGTACCGCAAAAAAAAGAAAAAAGAAAACAGTATCCACCGAGAATCCCTGCTTCCTCACATTGAAAAGCTCTGTAATCCAACCCAATTCTCATTTGGTCTTTGCAGAAAGGAATCTCAAATCCAAATACAATGACAGCTTGTATTTGATTGACCGTGGTTAACATGTTTGTCACACCTCCTTCCTACCAGAATTTTGCTATCCCATTGTAGAATGCTTCAAATTCATCTTGTGAAGAGTCTACTGGACTGACAGTTTCTTAGGAGCAGAGTGTTTGCCTTCCCATTTGTACCCCCATATGTAAGCATTGGGGACACAGTAGCTGTTCATAAATATGTATTTATTGCATTTTAGACCACTTAAGTGAACAAAAGATACTCAAAAGATGAAGTCTAGAATTTGATTAGCATTAATGTTATCAGAGGTGCTATGGCAGAAATGTGTGCCCCCCTTTAAATGACATACTTTTAGGTATGTCATTTACGTCAATTAAATTTAATCAATTGATTTTAATCAATTTAATCAAACAATTAATTTAATCAATTAAATTAATTGTTTACATCAATTAAAACCACTGATCTCGAGCCCCCGGCCACCTCGCCGGGCCCCTTGTGCGCCAGGTACCGGACCGCCCGCGCGCGCCCCACCCCGGCAGCCACCCGCGCCACCTCGCCAGGCCCCTTGTGCGCAGGTACCGGACCGCCCGCGCGCGCCCCACCCCGGAAGCCCCCGGCCACCTCGCCGGGCCCCTT
>PVJS01063265.1:0-10534 GCA_004027185.1 Glis glis | reverse complement strand
AGGCTGCCCGGCCCTGTTTTTTATCCTTTATTTTGAAACCAGGTCTCACGAAGTTGCTGAGGGCCTCACTAAGTAGCTGAGGCTGGCCACAAACCTGGATCCTCCAGTCTCTGCCTCCCAAGTACTGGGATTACAAGCATGTGCCACCACACCTGGCTAATTTTAAATTCTGACCTCTAACAGACTCCAAAAAATTAATGAATTAATTTGATTATAACACTAAGCAATCAGACCAGCATCTATTTATTGGCTGTTATACCTTAAAAAAAAAAGAAAAAGGCCGGGCATGGTGGTGCACGCTTGTAATCCCAGTACTTGGGAGGCTGAGACCGGAGGATCCAGGTTTGCGGCCAGCCTCAGCTAATTAGTGAGGCCCTCCGCAACTTCATGAGACCTGGTTTCAAAATAAAGGATAAAAAATAGGGCTGGGGGTGTAGCTCGGAGGTAGAACGCCCCTGGGTTCAATCCCCGGTACCACAGAAAAAAAAAAACCCTTATTTTCACGATTCTAACTGTGTTGCAACAGAATTATGCCTTAAATCTTTGCGATTTTTCATTTTACCTCACAGACACACACACACACACACACACACACACACACACACACACACACACTCGGTTATATATTCTTAGTAAATCAGGACTTGACCCCTTGCTGCCTGGTTCTACATGCGACGTGTGAATAACCACCAAATTAAACCGGCCTTGAGGTATGCTGGAAGGAGTAAGCAACTGAATGAATGTGCTGTTACACAGCGAGAATGCTCTTGCCAAGCACAGCGACGGGCCTTGGAATGACTAATACAGCCTGTTCTCAACCACTCCACTGGTACTTTGACATTTTTAGCAAAGGAAGTCTCCTTGAAGTCCATCATGAGCTACTCTTGAGATGAAGGGCACACAGCAGCCCCCCCAGTGAGAATCTGTCTAGTACAGTGCGATGGTTCCCATAAGCTCCACCCTTAGTTGTGCTTCTGCTTTTCTCTGGTGTCCACAGCCAGCAGCTGTGACTTGATTCCCAGCCTGGAACCCTAGCTGCTCTGCTCCAGACTCAGGGCAACCCTCCGTGCCCCACCCACTTGTCCACACCCATCTAGCCACAGACTGCTAGGCAGCAGCAACCATGGGGGCCCTTCTTCATCAAAGAGCCTGCTTCCCTTGGAGTCACCCCAGAGACTGGCAAGCCTGTTGGAGTCTTCAGCTCCAACGTTCCACACCCCAACCTCACTCCACGTGGCCTGTGTCTCTGCCCAGCCTGTGGAAAAGAGTCCCTCGCCTACCAACTGCATGGGACAAGAGGATGAAAGGAAAGCTTGCAAGGGGGCACGAGGGCTTGCTGGCACCCTTCATCAGAATTCAGGATATATTTCTCATAAAAGTACATGAAAGCTGGGCGTAGTGGCGCACACCTGTAATCCCAGTACTTGGGAGACTAAGACAGGAGGATCCCAGGTTCAACGACAGCCTCAGCAAGTAGTGAGACTCTAATCAACCTAGAGAGACCCTGTTTCAAGATAAAAATAAAATAGGGCTGGGGATGTAGCTTGGAGTTAGAATGTCTCTGGATTCAATCCCCAATACCAAAAAAATACACCATAAAGTAGGTCTCAACCTTTGATCTCGTGTGTGTGTGTGTGTGTGTGTGTGTGTGTGTGTGTGTGTGTGTAGGACTTGGAATTGAACCCAGGGGCATTACACTTCCAGTCCTTTTTATTTTTTATTTTGAAACAGGGTATCCCTGAGTTGCCAAGATGGCCTGGAAGTTGGGATCCACCTGTCTCATCCTTCCAAGTACTGGGATTGTAAGTATGCACCACTGTGCCCAGCTTCAACCTTGCATTTCTTATCCACACAGCGGAGAATTCGTCTACCAGTAGTGACAGATGTTCCCTACAGAAGTGATTCTCAGCTGAGGAGTAGGAGACGTGCCCCTCCGTGAGGGCCATCATCAGAATTTGAGTAAAGGGTTGTGTTGAGTGATGAGAGAGAGAGAGAGAGAGAGAGAGAGAGAGAGAGAGAGCGCTGACGGGTCTCTCAAGTGATGCTGATATGTCCCTAAAGTAAAAATCACTTTTATAGAAGGTGATTAGATACTATTACATTATTTTTATTTTTATTTTTATTTTTTGGTCCTGGGGATTGAACCCAGGGTCATTCTACCTCTGAGATATATAACCCCAGCCCTATTTATTCATTTGTTTATTTTTGAAACAGGGTTTCCCTAAGTTGTTAAAGCTGCCTCAAACCTGCCATCCTCCTGTCTCAGTCTCCCAAATACTGGGATTACAGTCATGCACCACCATGCCCAGTTTAGATGCTATTCTATGACTGGCACAAAGCCTATGCTGTATGGTTGTTTAAATAAGATTTGTAGGTTAGCTAAAGAACACTACCACATTTAAAATAATGTCTCTATGTAAGAAAACTCCACACAGAAACATTACCTATTTCTAACTTCAGAGCTGTACATAATGGGGGGAGGGAGTGATCAACAGTTAATTGTGAAATCCTAAGGGTTCTTTACCTGAAGATTCAGAAGGGCCTTAAGGCGGTCCAATAATTCCATGAAATGGTGTGCATATTTTGTGTACATGTGTGTTTTTCCACAGAGTTTATATGAGATTCTCAAGGTGACCCATGACACAAATAAATATTCAAGAACAACAACTATTAACTGCTTCACAGACAGAGAAATGTAGACATAAGCCCCAATGTCTGGGTTATACTAAGTACAAGAAGTAAAATTAGTCTAGACTTCTGTCTCTACAATTCAATTTTACTCTCATCTAACCTTCAGCCATCTACATAAATCTGATTCCAGGACTTGAATCTTAAGAGAGAGAGAAAAAAAAATCTTACTAAAAATGCACCTTTTCCATGCTCTAACATATAAATATTTACAGATTTCTTAAACTGCTGAGATTTTTTTGAGTCCAATAATAACAGGTTTTACTAATGTCACAGAATTCACTGTAATCAGTGGGTACTTAGCTTCCTACCTCCATCATTACCCAGAGCCACACACCAAATAATTACAAGCTCCTGAAATGCATCTGAAATGCTCTAGAACTTAAACTTTCAAGTTAATATTTAAAAGCTGTGCTTCAGACCTATAGAAGCAATTACCACCCAATAAATTAAAATATGCAAAACAATTCCAAGATGTGAAAGAAATTTTAAAAACTGACCTTCATGAGATGCTGATTTATCCATTTTGTAAATGTTTTCTTCTGAACTTTGTCCCGTTCATCTGAAAGATTAAAAAAAGATAGAAAATTAGATTGGTAAGATGATTACACAGGAGACTTTGTGATCATACATATGAGCAAAAAATAAGATAGTCAAAAGATATCGATATTGTTCAGTGCGTTTGAATTGTTTTACTAAATGTTGGGAACTTAAAGTGGTAAAGGACTGTTTGTCAGGCTGGTCTCTTCCCAGTATCGTCTTTGCCAGCATTACTCCATTAAACAAGGTCCCCCTGCCCATTCGTTGCACAACCCAACATCACTATTTCCACCTCCACAAAGTTGTCTAACCTAAACCCTACTAGCTTCAGGTGAGCCCTTGCACTTTAACACATTTCCACCCCATTTGCTCTTTGCAACCATAAGAGGGAGGGGAGGAAGTGTCATCCCCGTTTTACAGAGCCCTGATTCAATAATTCAACACTGAAAGAGCCGTGGTCAGAACCCAAGCATTGTGATTCTCTTCACACTTGCTTCCACTACCCCAACTATTGCCATGTTCAAAAGGAAGTGCCAAACACACCTCAGTCACAGACAAGGAGCTGGGTACCTGGCTCTGCTGGGAGACGTGAACTTTGGACAAGTGATTGCAAACAAGGGAAGCTCCTTGCCAAGTCTAGTGCTCCTACCACAATCTCAACAGTGCTTTACAAGTAGAAAACAAACAGTGCTTTAGCAAAGAGAAAACAGTGAACAACAAAAAATTACTTCTTAGGTAATACGCATATTATTCCCATTCAGCCTTAAGGTCCTAACAACCTAGGACCTTAAGGCTAAATCCTCAACGGTAGGGAAAAAGTTGAGTTAAAAATCTTTATAATTTAAGAATAGCGTCCATATCAAGTTGCAAAATATAAGACTAAGGCACTCCTATAACTATTTTCCAAAACTTTATTATTTTTTAATCATTACATAATTTTAACGAGACCTCACAAACCTACTCCATCCCATAAAATTTAATGCATTATGTGTATTATGCAAGTTCATGTTCTCTTGGGTACATAAGAGTTAGTTTAAAAATAGATTTTTTTCTTTTCTAAGTTAATAAAAGTCAGGCCTATGTTTTAAGGAACATGAAGAAGCAGAACATAGGTTCAAAACATGGACTAGCTAATTTTTTCACCAAGTGGCACATCAAGAAAGCTGATTTAATTAAATAATTTACCTCCCAGGTCAGAGGAGATGGTCCCTTAGATAATATAACTATAAAAGGGTTCTTTTGCTAGGCGTGGTGGCGCATCCTTATAATCCCAGTACTTGGGAGGCCAAGACAGCAGGGTCACTGGTTCAAGGCCAGCCTCAGCAATGTAGAAGACCCTCAGCAACTTAGCAAAACCCTGTTTCAAAATGAAAAAATAAAAAGGACTGGGGGTATAGCTCAGGGGTTCATTTGATCCCTGAGGTTTTGCGGCAGTGGTTGTTGCTAGAGACTCAAGCACCACTGAACACTGGGATGCTGCTGAATATCCGGCAGGTAATACCCCGGGGTAACACCTGGGAATTACAGCCCGCAACTAAGGCACCCGAGTAAGGTACAGACTGAAGCAAAGCAACACATGTATCACACAGTATCAGTAAACTCTGATACTGTTTTCTAACCGTAGCAATCTAACCCTTTCCTTTTACATCGTAATAAACCGAGGGAAGCTCTTTAACCCTAGAATGCTTCCAGAACGCTACAGTAATGACACAGGGTTAACAGGAACCTCGAAGGCCTCGACTTTCAAGAGAGCAACTTATAATCAGGGAATGATTTCGGTCTGGGAGGACTCTGTGATTTCACCACTTTCCATACACATTATTTCAAAGCGGAGGATTCCAGATGACACATCTAATTTTCCAATTACAAGTCTCACAGTGATCCTCTATTTCATTTCAGTCAGGGATAAAACACTGAGATATACATATTTAGGGCCATGCTGCTGCTATGACAACAAAAAAGGGAAAGCCATTCCTGTGATCTTACCTGATTCTATTGATTTTCCAGGCTCCCCATAGACTATGATGAATGAAGTCTGACAATACACTCTTCTGGGGGGAAGTACTGGGGATTGAATTCAGGGGCACTTTACCACTGAGCTCCATCCCTGGCCCTTTCTACTTTTTATAAATAATTTTATTAATGCATTGCAACTGGACATCACGGTTGAGGTTCGATGTGATACAAGCATACATGCACACAGCTCTCAGTGTGTTCCCTTCCACACCCCACCTTGCTCCTCCCTCCTCCCTCCCAGTACATGTTAGTGAGACTGGCACTAATACATACCTTCAGATATTGCCTCAGTACTACGTGAACTGTTACCTACCTCAACCCTCCTTCCCCTTTCACTGCTCTACAGGTCTTCTCTACACTATTTAGAGTCCCTTATGTTTCCCATTTTTTCCCTTGCTTCCACATACGAGAGAAAACATACGACACTTAATTTTCTGAGACCGGCTGATCTCACTTAGAAGACTATTCTCTAGTTCCATCCACTGTGTTGCAAATTACACAATTTTGTTGTTCTTTATGCCTGAGTAGAATTCTATCGTGTGTATATACCACATTTTCTTTATCCATTCATCCTTTTGTTTTTGGGTTTGTTTTTTTTTTTTGAGACAGAGTCTCACTAACTTGCCAAGGCTGGCCTCTAACTTTCAATACTCCTTCCTCAGCCTCCCCAGTAGCTGGTATTATAGGCTTGTTCCACAACACCCAGTTATGAATGAAGTCTTATAACATTCCTGTATTTGAAAATATTTCACTTAAACAGTAAGTTTTAAATAAAACACACATTTAGGATGATCTTATAAAGTATATCATAGCTGAAAATATATAACAACACATTGAATGCAAACGGGAATAGAATTTAAGGGGAAAAAATGTGCATAAGAGCACTGATTCTTACGATCTTCACTGACAAATTTTCAGTAAAATGCATCAGAGCTAAAAGCACTTAGCATCACACACATAGTAAATACTGAGATAACATAAACATATATTCTATGCACAATAGACAGGGAATTCTCTCCGGGAACCCTCAGAAGTTGTCAGGACTCAATCCAGATTTCTGAAAGGTGCCCTCAGTCGGCTCAACTCCCGCCAGGCACACCCAAGCAGGTAGAGACACTTTCGTTCCCCAGTTCTGAAAACACGAAAATGACATTCCAGGTGACACTACTGACCCATGCAGCACATCAGTCCCGCCAGCTTCGCATTCCAGTGTGGATCATGTTTCACGAGCTGCCCCATCATTTTGTGGGAAACCTGTGCCACCGTCCCCTGCCCTCTCTCCACACAAGCGCCGATGTGTCCGAGTCCTGCTCACTTTCTGTACAGAAAGGAAAACGCTGCCTAGACACTCCCACTTGCAAGCTGAAAACTAGTCAACACCCCTTTTAAGCAAACATTACAAAGCCAGACTCCTCTGCTATTTTGTAGGGGATACATACAACTATTAGGAAAAAGAAACTAAGTCGTCTATTTTTCCTTTCAATCTTAAAACTGTTTATAAGGAGTCACTTAAAAAATAGAATTGTGACTCCCCAGCTCTTTTTTTTCTTTGCCATGAGGCAAACCAATACGATATTAGATTTTACAGCTGAACTAACTCATCACATTCTCGCTCTTCTAGCACCCCAGGCAGAATTCCCCAACAATAAAAAGCAATGCCCAGCCTGACTTGTTCAGCTTATCCCTGATATGCAGGCTGTGTGAATTGGAAAGCTCACCTTTACAGGCTAGACGTATCACTCAGGGAGAACGTCATTTTCAAATACCTCTTTATGTATACTTCACAGACAACATTTCACTTTCATTTTTTGGGGGAGGGGGAGGGTATTAGGGATTGAACCCAGAATTGAACTTGTCCTTTTTAAAAAAATTGTTTTTGTTTGTTTTGAAACAGGGTCTCACTAGGTTGGAAAGAGTCTTGCCAAATTGACATTTTGATCTTTACAACAACTCTCTGAGTTTGGTGGTACTATGAAACTTAAAGCTGTGAAAAACAGAGTTTGGAGCCATTAAGAAACTAGCATAAGCCGGGCGTGGTGGCGCACGCTTGTAATCCCAGTACTTTGGGAGGCGGAGACCGGAGGATCCGGGTTCGCGGCCAGCCTCAGCTCTCTTGCTCTCTCTCTCCCTCTCTCCTTAGTGAGGCCCTCCGCAACTTCGTGAGACCCGGTTTCAAAATAAAGCATAAAAAATAGGGCCGGGGGCGTAGCGCGGAGGTAGACCGCCCCTGGGTTCAATCCCCGGTACCGCAAAAAAAAAAAAAAAAGAAGAAGAAACTAGCATAAGAGCCAGGCTGGGTGGCACATGTCTGGAATCCCAGCTACCTGGGAGGCAGATGCAGGAGGATAGCAAATTCAAGCCTAGCTTGGGTAACATAGTGAGATACCTTAAGAAGGAAGGAGGAAAGGAGGGATGGAGAGAAGGAGGGAGAAAACTGGCCCAAAACTCCATTGCCTAATTAGGGATCTTAAGTCTGATTCTAAAGCACACTTCTTTTCTATGTGAAACAACAAAACCCCTAATCTAATAATGCAGGAAAAAATAAGAAGTCTTCATTTCATGAGACCATCATCTCTGAACATGAATGAATGAATGAATGAATGAAGCAATGTGAAGAAATGAAACCCCTCATTCTGAATAAGCAATAGACCTATGTCTTTGAAACATCAGAAAAACAGAACTTCTTGAATAGAAGCTACACAAACAGCATCTCCAAAACAAAAATAAAAATGGTCACGACTTATTTTAGGCAATAGGAAGCCAGCTAATTTGATCATGCCAAGGGAAAAACACCACTATACTGCTAGATTAATAGCTGCCAAGATGCTTTGAAACATCCTTGTCTGATGTCTAACTTTATTCTAAATACACTATAAAGGAATAGATTGTATCAACTGCTGCTGAGATGTTCAAAGCGTAATAAATATCCCTTTACTTCTTTTCTCTTCTTTTCCAATTATCTTTATATGTTCTACAGCCCCTACCTCCACCACAGAAAAGCCTCAGGCTATTTCATTGAAAACAGGATTATAACAATAATAGCTAACACATAGCACTTAATACTTGTAGTCGTTCTGTTACACACAAATATACTACGCATTATATTCATTCTGACCCTGTGTTACTACCTCCATTTACTGACGAAGAATCTGAGGCGCTAGCGGTTAAACAACTTGCCACGTGTCACAACCATTAAGAGGGAGGGATGGGCTGGGCGTGGTGGCGCATGCTTGTAATCCCAGTACTTTGGGAGGCAGAGACCAGAGGATCCGGGTTCGAGGCCAGCCTCAGCTCTCTCTTTCTCTCTCTCTCTCTCTCCCTCTCTCTCTCTCTCCTTAGTGAGGCCCTCCACAACTTCGTGAGACCCGGTTTCAAAATAAAGTATAAAAAATAGGGCCGGGGGTGTAGCACGAAGGTAGAACGCCCCTGGGTTCAATTCCCGGTACTACAAAAAAAAAAAAAAAAGAGGGAGGGATGTAGTTTGCAAAAGCATACTCAATATTACAACTTCATACTTGGATAACAAAAGTCTAGCAAAAATCTAACAAAAAATGAGTTAAACAACAAAAAAGTAAAAAGTGAAGCTTGGCCAAAAGAATTTACTTTGTGTAGATTAGTGACTGTAAAGAGTAGATGGAGAAAACCACACTGCTTTACTAAGAGGTTCCATCAGAATTTGGGGCAGGGAGATTTCTACTGCAATGCTGGGGATTGAGCACACCAAGCAGGTGCTCTGTATCACTGAGCTAAATCCCCAACCCCCAATTTATTTTATTATCATAATTTTTAAATTGACACATAAAATTATACATACTTATGAGGTACCATGAGATGTTTCAATACATGTATACATGTGTAATGTTCAAATTAGAGTAAGCATCTCTCTCTCCTCAAACACTTACTTCTTTATGAGAACACCAGAATTCATTTCTCCTTTCTAACTGTAACTTAGTACTTGCTGACCAACCTTTCCCCATCTCTCCCTCCCACCTATTCTCCCCAGCTTCTGATAACTATTACTCTCCTTTTGACTTCTCTGAGATTAACTGGGAGGCTGAGGCAGGAGAACTGCAAGTACAAGGCCCATCTCAGCAATGTAGCATGATCCTGTTTCCAGAATAGAAAATACAAAGGGCTGGGGGTATAGTACAGTGGTAAAGTGCCCCTGGGTTCAATCCCAGTACCAAAAAAGAAAAGATATGGGGAAATAATCAACTACCCTACTAATCAGGAAATGCAAATGAAGAAAATGATTTTATATCAATATAAATTTATAAGAATAACATCTAATGAAGCAACTTGGGTAGTCCCAAATTGTTGTAATGTGGATGTGTAAAATGGCAAAGACTCTTTGAGAGTAATTTGGCATTATCCATTTTAACTTAAAATATGTATATTTTCTGAACTAAAAATTCTCCTTATAGGAAGTATGAAGGAAATACGTGTGCGTGTCTATATACACACATACAAGGATGTTTACTATAGCAAAATATTTGAAACAATTTATATATCAATCAACAGGAAACTAGATGAACAAATTACACTAGACCCGTGTGTGTGTGTGTGTGTGTGTGTGTGTGTGTGTGTGTGTATGTGTGTGTTTTTACTGGGAATTGAATCCAGAGGCTTCCTATCTCCAAGATACACCCCTAACCCCTTTATAAATTATTTTTGTTTTAAAACAGGGTCTCACTAGGTTGCTGAAAATCTACGTTGCTGAAGCTCGTCTTGAACCTGCAATCCTCCTGTCTCAGCCTCCCTCGTGCTGGGATTACAGGCATGTGCCACCACACCTGGCTTATTCTGCAGAATTTTAATAAAAGAAAATCTGCATGTAGTGACATGAAGAAGATTGCTAAGTAACAAAACACAAAATAATAAATATATATAAAAGATACATAAGAAAGATCAGCTCCAGTTCCATTAGAGTATAGAAACTGGATGGAGAGAGGGTTGGAATGGTATTGTGTATTTCTAGATTAAGTGAGCCTTTTACAAGAAGGATATATTTGTGTATTAATATTAATAATAACTGTGAGGAATAAGTGTTTCAAGTTCATTTATGTATTGAATACTCTGGTAGACTCTATGGAAGATATAGAAAAAGGCCTAGGAGCTGGGCGTGGTGGCGAACGCTTGTAATCCCAGTACTTTGGGAGGCAGAGACTGGAGGATCCTGGTTCGCGGCCAGCCTCAGCTCTCGCTCTCGCTCTCTCTCTCTCTCCCTCTCCCTCTCCCTTTCTCTCTCTCTCTCTCTCTCTCTCTCTCTCCCTAGTGAGGCCCTCCGCAA
>PVJS01063264.1:0-10530 GCA_004027185.1 Glis glis | reverse complement strand
TGTGGGCGGGGAGTGCCTTTGACGTCACTAAGGAACTCCCCCTGCCCGAGCCCGGCCGGCGGCCGGCGGTCGGCTACAGCGGACCAATACAGTGCTTGGGTCCGGAAGTGATGGACTGAGAGATTGACCAATAACAGAGGGAAATCTCGGAGGAGCAGCCAGTCAAATAGCGACAAGAATACATTTTATAAAAGAGGGCGGGCGGACCCAGTCTCCTCCCTGAGAATCCGCAGAAGTTGCACAGTACCTTGAGAAGAGAGCTAGGGTTACTGCGAGGCAGAATTTCGCAGAATTTTGTAAAGAAATGGAGGAGAACTAAGTGTTGTCCAAAATAGAACCAACTATGCTAGTTCATTGGAGTCTCGGTGTTTTTCTTTTAAAATGAATTACATATGCACAAATATAAATGTTCCCCTTAGGCACGAATTTGTATTAGCACAGATCTACCAAACCGTTATTGTTCTAAACATTTTTCGCCCATTTCCTGCTTATACTCTTCTTATATGTTCTTAATGGGCTCCATTTGTCTCTTTTTCTTTCTATTTTCTGTGTGTGTGTGTGTGTGTGTGTGTGTGTGTGTGTGGTGTGATACTGGTGATTGAACCCGGGGGCATTCTGCCTCCGAGCTACAACCCCAGCCCTTTTTTAAAAATTTTTTGTTTGTTTGTTTGTGTGTTTTGAAACAGGGGAGTCTCGCTACTTTGCTCAGGCTGTCCTGGAACCTGTGATCCTCCTATCTCAGCCTCACAAGTACTGGGATTGCAGGCGGGCACCACCAGACCACCACCACACCGGGCTTCTGTTTTTTTCTTTCATTCACTCCATATTATTGATAAGAGCCAATTAAGAGCCCGGTGTGGTGGCACCTGTCATCCCAGTACTTGGGAGGCTGAGACAGGAGGATGACAGGTTCGAGGATAGTCTCAGTAACTTAGTGAGAGAGAAGGAAGGAAGGAAGGAAGAAAGGAAGGAAGGGCTCTTTTAGATCCCAGAGCAGTGAGCTGAAATTCTATTTTGCATAGAGGTTTTCTTCCAGTGGACTCAGGCAGTAAGCAAATAAAGAAATAGTGTGTGATATAATTTTTGAAAATGGTAATTGCTATCAAGAAAAATAAAAGCAGGGTAAGAGGGTGGGGCCACTGGGTGCTATTTCAGATATTGGTCCAGAAAGTTCTTTCTGGGTAGGTGACATCTGAGCGCCATATGAATAAGATGAGAGGAGCAGGCATTTTTGCAACGGGCAGGAAGGTGCTCGTGGCGGTGGGAATGAGGCCTGAGAGATGGGCAGGAGCCAGATCACCCCACCTGCCTCCGTTAGAGAAGAGAAGGCCGTGGCTAAAGAAATTTCCCCCAACATTGTGATTTTTCTTCGTCCTTTGTGATTCCTCCTTTTAAAGAAATAGTCCTTGAAAATATAGTTTCCCTGTCTTAAATATAAAGCTGGTTCTAGATGTTTCCTGAAATGGCACATTCAGGTATTAGGGGTTGCTTTGCCCCCTTGACAAGTATTTTTTGTGGGTGAGGATGGTCAAATGTCTTTGAACTTTACGCTGTCTTTAAGTACCAGTTTATCTTGTAAACTACTCCTTTTTTCTGGTACTATCTCCTAGAGTCTTTTTTTATGGTATTTGGTATATGGTATTCTACCTCTAAGCCACACACTCCCAACCCTATTTTAATTTTTATTTTGAAACAGTGTCTCACTAAGTTGCTGAGGGTCTCCCTAAATTGCTGAGACAAACCTACCATCCTCCTGTCTTAGTCTCCCAAGTACTGGGATTACAGGTTGCACCACCATGCCCGGCTTCTTGGAGTCTTTTGAGATTATATTAATGCTTAAATAAAAACTGTAGTTTAGGGACACAGACCTTTCTTATATAACAGTTTTCTCGTTTTACCCTTAGGTCCTGATATTAGTTGCTACCTTTCCATGTGCCAACCTATTTAAAGATTTGTCCTACCTGCTTCATATAACTTCATCTCAATTATTAAGATATTGTGTTCAGAATTGGGCACTCATCGGATTCCTACATCATAAAAGTAGAATCTACCTGCTAAATTGGCATGTCCCCATTCATCAGCATGCTTTGTATTTGGGCCACAAATACTAATTTATTGAATTTTCCCCTTTAGTATCTCATATTTTTATTTTATCCACAAAGATTTGTTCAGTATGTGAGAAAGTCCAGACACCACTTTATCCACATTGTTCTAGGTATAAAAGTCTCTTGAAGAAAGAAATGTGGTTCTGTCATTCACCTTTTTCTAGACTGGTGCCTTAGGGGAGAAGAAAGACCACGTTCATTTCAAGTATGAAGATGTGGAGCCCTTCAAAAAGGCAGGAAGAGGGATGCATCCTAGTGTGGCATTTCTCAGGCATCCCTGGTGTTGGAGCTGACCTTTGACCTCAAGGTTTAGCCTAATGAGTAACATCGCAGCCCTGGAAGCTTGAGTTGGTGACGGTCAGAAAGATACTGGTTCTTCTTCCTCAACTGGGATCTTTCTAGGAGATTCAGCCCAGCTAGCGGGTGAATTGGAGAGAGTTGGGGTGGCAAGTCTGTTGTCTTGGTTGCTAAGAGGAGAAGTCAACTTAAGCCAGCATGAAAAAGTCATGCAAAACAGTAAGCAGTGAAAGCAAACCTAGAGTCGGGCGTGGTGGCGCACACCTGTCATCGGGGTACTTGGGAGGCCGAGACAGGAGGATCGCAGGTTGGAGGCCAGCCTCAGCAACTTAGCAAGACCCTGTTTCAAAATAAAATAAAAAATAAAAATGGGCCTGGGGTATAACTCGAAGATACAATGCCCCTGGGTTCAATCCCCGGCACCGATAATAATAATGATGATGATGATGGTGATGATGATGATAGTAACCTGATACCGATACATGAATGACACATGACACAAGCATTGACTTTGAACACGTGGTCTTCGCAAGTGAAATCGTGGGGAATGTGTGTGAAACTGATAAAGGTCTCTCTCACTGAATGGCTGAGGGCAGGGACAGGCAAGAGAGGGTGCCACCGTGTTAGCAGGTGCCTGATCCATTGGTTTCTTGGGACTGCCACTAGCAAGTACCACAAACTAGGTGACTTGAAACTGAAATGTAATTGTGTCACCGCTCTGGAGGCTGGAGGTCTAAAGTGGGGGTCTAAAGTCCGGGCCATGGTCCTGCGAGTCTGGCAGAACCCTTCCTTGCCTCTTCTGCCATCTAGTGGTGGCTGTCACTCTTTGGTATTCATTGGCTGGCAGCCACATGGCTCTCATCTCGGCCTCCATCATCATACAACGTCCTCCGCTGGTGTGCCTGGCTTTCCTGTGTGTCTTTATCTCCCCTGCAGTATGACCTGATCTTAATTAATTCCTTCTGCAATGACACTGTTTCTAAACAAAGTCCATTCTGAGGAACAAGGGTTAACAGTTTAGTCTATTTCTTTGGGGTAGATAATTGAGCCTAGTCACCATCAACATCGCCATCATTTTGCTGCCCACAAAGTATTTCTTTGATTCTTTGATAAAATATTCATAGAAGAAACAGAACAGGCCTCATTATGCTTAGCACTTACCGACCCTGTCATAGCTCTTCAAGGTGTGTGTTGCCCTCCTGTGTTCCCCTTTCTCTTCTTCTTTTCTTTTGTACCAGTAAAGTCAAGAGCTCACCTCCGCACTCCTCCTACAAACACCGAGTTCTCTAAGTGCAGCCCCTTGTCTTCCTTACTTTTTAAACCATTTTCATGACACAATCATATTTGTACTTTTGAGAACTTTTGGTTCCTCAAGTGTGTCTCTTTTTAATATAACAAACCATGGCATCCTGCCCGTCTCATCTCTGAACATTGTTTTCATGAATTCTGAAGCGGTGAGCAGCAAGTTTGCTCTGCTATCTTTTGAGAACTTTCTATGTTAATATATTCTATCACTCTATTCTAGTTTGGGATGGGAACAAACCTTACCCCTTGACCTCCCTCCTTTTCATTCTTCTATCCTAAAAGTCTTCTTTGCTTTCTTTTGTTTTGTTGAGATGGGGTCTCTCTATGTGGTCCAGGCTGGCCTCAAACTCCTGGCCTCCCTTAATCCTCCTGCCTCAGCCTCTCAAGTAGCTGACACTATAGCATGCACCCCCACAACCAGCACCTAACAGTCTTCAGGATAACACATATTTCAGTTTTGTCCTGTTATAGTGACATAATCAGAAAGGGTATCTTTCACTTAGTTATTCTTTCTTGCATATTGATCAGAGAGGGCAGAACATGTCTAGGAGAATCTACAGTCTCTCCCTAGAAAATCTAGGATAACAGTATAAACCTTAGGAGCCTGAAAAAAAATGGTAATGAGAACTCTGAGCACTGGGATAAAAAGTCAAACAAAGGGCTGGGGATATAGCTCAGTGTGTAAGGACCTGAGTTCAATCCCAAGTACCACCAAAATAAAAAAAAATAAATAAAAATGAAGAAGGAGGAGGAGGAGGAGGAGGAGGAGGAGGAGGAGGAGAAATGAACCCAGGGCCCTATGCACTAAGCTACATCCCCAGCCTTTATTTATTTATTTATTTATTTATTTATTTATTTATTTCTGAGATAGGGACTTGCTTAAGTTGCCCAGCCTGGCCTGGAACTTGTGATCCTTCTACCTCAGCCTCCCAAGGAGTTGGGATTACAGGCACGTACCACTTTGCCCAGCACAAGAGCCTTATTTTTAAGGCTGTGATGGTTTTATCAAAGCATCAAATAAATCTGTTTGAAGAGAGTAATATGGTCAAGAAGGGATGCACGCTAGAACTCACGTGGTAATGTTGATGGTGACTCACAAGTGTTATGGGTTGGATTGTGTCCTGCAAAAAGAGAGGCTGAAGTCCCAGCCTCCAGTCCTTCAGGAAGGGATAAGGGGTGCTGCTGCCCTCCTCTGAAGCGTGCCCTGGGTGGACAGTGAGCTGGACAGGGCTCAAGGCGCAGAAGTCTTGGCTTCAGTGGAGATTGCTCTTTGATAAAGAATAGCTTCAAAGGGCTCCTGGGTAGAGCTATTCTCCCTATAACCAAGGAAACATGTCTCTCTGCCTCCCGGATTGTTTGTTTTTTTATTTATGTACTTATTTATTTACTACTGGGGATTGAACCCAGGGGCATTCTACCTCTGAGCTATACCCCCCACCCTTTTTGTTTGTTTACTTTTAATTTTGAAACAGGATCTTACCAAATTGCCGAGGTTGACTTTGGACCTGCAATCCTCCTGTCTCAGCCTCCCAAATATTAGGATTACAGGCATGCACCACCACACCTGGCTTCCGTCTCCCAATTTCAGAGAGTAGGGACTATGAAAGGCTAGAGAGGAGACTACCCTTTGAAAGTCTAATGAAAATTTGTAAACAGTGAGGAAGAGAGACCTCTTCCCATCTTGGCAAGATCAGAGATGGCAGGAGTCGCCAGAGCAATAGAGAGAGCCGCAGGCCACACCCTGCTGGCCCTTCTCCACCTGGGTTGTCCCCTGGACATCTTCAGCCCCACCCTCCTGGCACTACCAGCGGGCTTCACGGTTACATTCTGAGTTTCCACTCACACCAACTTGCCCCTGAAATGGAGCCTGCTAATGCACTATAGCTTCTTTAAAAATCTTAGTCAATTAGCTAACTGTTTGAAAATAAGCTTTTATGATATTAAACCCTTACCTTACAACTGATATGGGAAAAAAATCTTTGGATGAACTAAAGAGGTAAGTGTAAAATAAAACTATCCAGAGAATCTAGAGATAAAATGCCTTTATCATTTTGGTGCAGCCAAGGTCTAGATCTGATATAAAAGGCTGAACACAGATACAAAGAGATAGATTTTATACAGACATAGATATTTGCATATATGTACATATATATATACGCACATATACCCTATATGTAATAATTTAAATAAATAAGATTAAAATATTGCACATGTTGGTAAACTTAAATCTCTTTAGCGAAGGTCTTCTGTTATTGCTGATTCCCTTGCCCGCATCCCCTTCTAAGTAGACAGTGTTAACAGCCTGGAACGCACCTCTCCACGCTTTTCTTTACACTCATAGTATAGCATCCAAACGTGCACATATAGAGAAGTTTTTTCATTGTTTTATTATGTACAATGCACAGCGCTTTGCTTTTTGCACTTAACAGAGATCTTGAAAATCCCCCAAGTCCTCCAATATAGATACTATGCATTCCTGTTAAGGGCTAACTGAAAACAAAGATGAAGCACTTTTTATTCCCCTATTGATAAACATTTACTCTATTTCCAGGTTTTACTTCTAGAAACATCAATTATTTTATTTATTTATTTATTTATTTATTTATTTATTTATTTATTTATTTTTGTGGTGCTGGGGGCTCAAACCCAGGGGCCTTCTACCTCTGAGCTTCACCCCCCAGTCCTATTTATTTATTGCAGTAGTGGGGATTGAACCCTGGCGCATTCTACCTCCAAGCTATACCCCCAGCCCTATTTTTTATTCTTTATTTTGAAACAGGGTCTCACTACGTTGCTGAGGCCTTCGTTAAGTTGCAGAGGCTGACTGCGAACCTGCGATCCTCTTGTCTCAGCCTCCCAAGTACTGGGATTACAGGCGTGGGCCACCACGGCCGGCTAGAAACATCCATTGTATGACGGGGGAAAGCAGGCTTTTCTCTTTTGAACTTTAGGTGACCTCGTCCCTGTATGGAAGATTGGGTTCATACCTAATTGGATTTGACAGCCTAAGAGCACCAGTGCTCAAGAAATGGGGAGAGGGTGTCAGAAGTGGGACCCTCAAGGAGGAGGGAACTGAAATGGGCCCAGTGCCAGAGACGAGGTTGAGAGGCCTCAAGCAGGTACATTGCTTTTCAGTCTTGCCCCAGCGCAGGGTCCTCAACTGAGGATATTGCTTGTACTGTCGAAACAGAAGTTGGTGGAGAACAGAGATTCCCTAACCAAGAGGGGCGAGCACCCGGGAACTAAGCAGCTGCGCAGGAAAGGAGCGGAACTCCCAAGCTCAGCTGCGATTTGGGTCCTTTCTACAACACTGCCACCGTGTGGCTGCAGGGAAACAATGCAGCTAGCAAACCCAATTGGATAGGTTGGAAAAGCGCAGTTCTCATCTTTTATCTTAATTTCCCGCCCCTGGATCAAGATACAGAACACTTCCATCAACACAACGAGCGTCCTTGTGCTGTTTCCCAGTCAGTCCTCCCCGGAGCTCATGGCTGTTCTGACCTCCCCGGTGTAGACTCACCTGCTCTTGAGCATGCAGAAATGAAATCCTAAAGGACATGCAGTAGTTGTGTTCCCTAAAGTCACCAGAGACACAGACTAGCCCGTGTGGAACCATTGCTCCTGGGGAAAATAGAGGTCAGGTTCCTGTGAGTCTCAGGTAACCACAGCTTCATGAACTGATTCATACATATAAACAAAGGTATCAATATGCATATAAAACATGTGTGGACCAATCAATACATAGAAATAAAATCAAATTCCAGTACTTGGGAGGCTGAGACAGAAGGATTGCCAGTTCAGACCCAGCCTCAGCAATTTAGTGAGACCCTCAGTAACTTAGTGAGACCCTGTTTCAAAATAAAATATTTAAAAAGGGCTGAGGGTGTAGCTCAGAGGTAAAAAAAAAAAAACTCCTTGGTTCAGTCCCCATATTTATGCCAAAATTAATTAATTAATTAGGCAATCCTCCTGTCTCAGCCTCCCAAAACTGAAGTACTGGGATTACAGGCATGTGCCACTACACCCAACTCCCTTATTATCTTAATTATTGGAGCATTACAGTAGGTCTTAAAATATGGCAGTGTAAATCTTCTAACTTTATTCTTTTTCTTCAAGATTGTCTAGGTTATGCTAGGACTTGTGTATTTAGTATAAATTACAGAATTACCCTTATTTTAAAAATTCCCCTGAGATTTTCATTAAATCTATAAGTCAACTTGGGAGAAATTGGCATCTTAAAGACAGTGAGCCTTCCCGTTCATAAACATGAAATGTAACTAAATTTATTAAATTTGCTTTAATTTCTCTCAACAATATTTTACAGTTGTCAGAGTAGAGGCTTTGAACATCTTTACTTACATTTGTATTAGTAAAGATGTGTGTGTGGTGCTGGGGACTGAACTCAGGGGCATTCGACCTCCGAGCTACACCCCCCATCCTATTTTATTTTCTCTTTGGAAACAGAGTCTTGCTAAGTTGCTGATGTGGAAACCTCCAAAAAATAACAGAAATATGAGAAAGTTAAGTTACGGCCCCAGATAGGGTTAACTTATCGGTCAGTTGTAAATTTGGTTGTAAACCCTGACCTGGCCCTAACCCGGGTCTGCTGTGCCTATCAGTGGCCAATAACATTCCTAAAGTAATTGCTTTGCTGCATCCCCACATCTTGCTTGCTTATCTTGAAGAAGACTCCTGCATGACTGCTTACACGGAGCCATCTGTACCTGTTTACTTTTCTTTATAAAACCCCTGCTCCCTGGAGGAGGGCATGGAGTAACTCAGAGGTCTGATTTTGAGACCCGGGTCTCCGTCCCGGCCGGTATTAAAGGCTTCTAATTTGCTTTTAAAACTTCTCTCGTCTCTCTGGTTTTTGTGACAACTCGATTATGGCACCTTAGTCTTCAACACTGAGGCTGGCCTTGAACCTGCGATCCTCCTGTCTCAACCTCCCAAGTACTGGGATTATGAGCATGTGTCACCACACCTGGCTGTACGTACATTTAAAACTGATAATAAGCTGGCCATGGTGGCGCACGCTTGTAATTCCAGTACTTGGGAGGCTGAGACAGGAGGATCCGGGTTCGCGGCCAGCCTCAGCTACTTAGTGAGGCCCTCCGAAACTTCATGAGACCGGTTTCAAAATAAAGGATAAAAAATAGGGCCGGGGGTGTAGCTCGGAGGTAAAACGCCCCTGGGTTCAATCCCTGGTACCGCAAAAAACAAAAACAAAAACAAAAAAACTGATAATAAATTTAGAAAGTGTATTACATATTTAATGTTATTATAATTTTTTCTTAATTTCCTTTTCTAATCATGTGTTGGTATCAATAGACATACAACTGATTTTTGCATATTGACCTTTTCAATTTACAACCTTGCTAAATTGTCTTGAAACAGGCAGTGTAAATCCTACAATTTATGCTTCTCTTGACATTTTTTTCTAGGTCCTTATGTTTCTATATACATTTTAGAATCTGCATGTCAGTTTCTACCAAAAAAAATGTCTTAGACTGCAATTGGATTTAATCTGTAAACCAATTAGAGGAAAATTGCCACCCGAAGCTGGAAAAATGTTGAGTTTCTAATCCAGGAACATATTTCTCTCCATTTTTTTAGATCTTCAAGGTCTCACAGCAATATCAAGTAGCTTTCAATGTAGTGGTCTCAAATATCTTTTATTATAATTATTCCTAGGTATATTTTTTGTTTTGGGGTGCTATCTTAAATAGAACTTTTTAAAAACATACTTTTATTGGTACATTGTAATTACACATCATACTGGGGTTCAGAGTGATGGGGACGTACGGGCACACAGCACTTGGTGTGTTTTCCTCCCTATCTCACCCACACCCTCCCCTTCCCCCTACCGGCCATAGAACTTTTTAAAAATGTCCATTCTCAGCCGGGCGTGGTGGCTCACACTTGTAATCCCAGTACTTGGGAGGCTGAGACAGGAGGATCCGGGTTCATGGCCAGCCTCAGCTACTTAGTGAGGCCCTCCGGAACTTAGTGAGACCCTGTTTCAAAATAAAGAATAAAAAATAGTGCTGGGGGTATAGCTCGGAGGTAGAATGCCCCTGGGTTCAATCCCTGGTACCGCAAAAAAAAAGTCCATTTTCCAATTGTTTGGTTTTTATATATTAGCTTTTGATCCTGTGACCTTCCCATATCTTAGAATTGGTTTTGGTAATTATTTTGCAGATGTCCTGGGATTTTCTGTGGAAGCAATTCATGTCATCTGGAAGTAAGAATGGTTTAATTTTTCTTTATTGATCTTCATGCCTTTATTTATTTATTGGCGATATTGCATAAACCAAGCCCTCCACTACCGCGTTAATACAAGCGATGCACATTGGTTATCCTCATCCTGTTCCCAGTCTCATGGGGAAATAATTCAGTCTTTCACCATTAAGTATGATGATGTTGCCAAGCATGGTGGTGTACGCTTGTAATCCAAGTACTTGGGAGGCTGAGACCGGAGGATCTGGGTTCATGGCCAACCTCAGCTACTTAGGCCCTCCGCAACTTAGTGAGACCCTGTTTCAAAATAAAGAATAAAAAATAGGGCTGGGGATGTAGCTTGGAAGTAGAATGCCCCTCGTTCAATCCTCAGTACTGCAGATAATAATAATAATAATAATTATTATTATTGTTATTATTATATATAACTATAATATTATTATTATTATTATTATTATTATTATTATTACAATGTTGACTGTAAGTTCCTTGAGATGCCCTTTATCAGTTTGAGGATATTCCTTTTATTCCTAGTTTGCAGAGTTAGTGTGTGTGTGTGTGTGTGTGTGTGTGTGTGTGTGTT
>PVJS01063263.1:0-10530 GCA_004027185.1 Glis glis | reverse complement strand
CCTCACTAAGTAGTTGCAGCTGGCCTCGAACCTGTGATCCTCTGGTCTCAGCCTCCCAACACCAGGATTACAAGCATGTGCCACCACTCCCGGCTCTTTTATATTTTATTTGAAACAGGGTCTCGCTAAGTTGCTGAGACTGGCCTTGAACCTGCGATCCTCCTGCCTCAGCCTCCCAAGTACTGGGATTACAGGTGTGCACTACCACTCCCAGTTTATTATACTTTTTTTTTTTTTTTGCAGTACTGGGGATTGAACCCAGGGGCATTCTGCCTCCGAGCTACACCCCCAGCCTGTTTTTTTTTATTCTTTATTTTTGGAACAGGGTCTCACTGAGTTGTGGAGGGCCTCACTAAGTTGCTGAGGCTGGCCTCAAACCTGCGATCCTCCTGTCTCAGCCTCCCAAGTACTGGGATTATGAGTGTAGGATAAAGAGCAAAATCCTTAGTGCAACTTTCAGTTAGACTCCTGAGCAAGAAATAGGTGCTTGTACCAGTTACAGTTCTTCAAAGTACCAGAATGCCACTATGATCTAGATAGATAGATTTAAATATTTATATATATATATGTATGTATGTGTGTGTATATATATATGTATATATATATATATATATATATATATATATATATATATATATAATTATTTGTTCACATGATATGGAATTATGTATCCAGAAATAATGTTTATCCAACTGTCTGGCATCTCTTGGCTCAATCAAGTTGACCCATAAAACTAACCATTGCACTATCTGCAACTAGGATTTTGAGGATGGTTTGATGAAGAGACTACTTATAAAGGTTAAAGAAAATAGAAAGAGAGGGCAAGGCGCTCTGGGACGAGCAAAAGTGGGAAGCCGTCGTGACTCCTGGGCCTGAATGGATAGAGGGAACAAGTGGTGTTATCAGAACCAAGAAAGCTGGAGCCGTGGAAATGGTGCCACCCAGCAGGAGCTGTTGTAGATCCAGCGCCTGCCAGAACCGTGGCCCCCAAACAGGCAGTGCGCAGGAGGAGACGCGCCTTGGTTTCTCTGATCTGCTGATGCCTCCCCTTGCCAGACCCAGCTCAAAGCCAGAGGATCAGGGAGCCTGGCTGACATAGTCTTTAGTGGTCAGCCTCCTGGGGTGCAGAGCCGACACGGAAGGGGCTACTCTAGCCTGGGCTGGCCCTCTCCTTCCCTCCAACATACGTGCCCTGGGCATCTTTCAGTTCCTCGCATAGTCTTCTTCCTTCCTTTGCCACATGATGGACCATCTATGAATGTTTTCCCCTGTCTCTGCCCACTTCACCCCTATCCAGTTTCCTGTTTGGTCAGCATAAACCTAAATTCCTCAAGGGAGGCCTTTTATGAGTCTCCAGGATAGATAACATCTCCTCTGTATACATATTTCTAAAGCCCCTCTACTTCTCTCTCACAACACCATGCTGCTAGTGAACAATCCGTCATGTGCTAGGAATAGTCCATTATTTCTCTGATATCTGCCTTCTCCAACAAATGGTAAACTGAAGGAGGGCAGGAGCTAGTTCTTTTGTTCAGCCCGCATTGGTAGCACCGTGGTATCTGGCACATACCAGTGCTCGATACCCATGTGTTGGCTGATTAAGCCACACATCTGTCTCTCTAGTTGGAACGAGGGCGAGCTGACTGTGTGCTGTTGACTTCTGAACCCCTATCTTCTAGCACAGGTCCTACCATATTGCAGGCTTTCAACTGTGATTGGAAACATTAATGAATAAAACCATTTACATCTTAAATCTATACCACATTTGCAAGTAGCAAGTTCCACTAATCTAATAGCCATGGGGAAAAGTTACCCTTTTTGTTATGTGTCCTGAAAGCACCTCTTCCAAACCTGGGAGGCTGCTGTCCTGAACCCCAGTTCTGTGACTCTCAGATTTGGTAGCCATGTTTCTGCACCTTCACTTCTCCGGGCTCACACACGTTCAACTTTCCAGTCCTCAGGGACCTCATCTCTGCAGTCTGTACTTGGCCAGACTTCAGACATTAGAACGTGTGTGTGTGTGTGTGTGTGTGTGTGTGTGTGTGTGTTACTGGAGATTGAACCCAGGGGCGTCCTACCTCCAAGCCACACCTCTAGCCCTATTTTACGTCTTTATTTTGAAACAGGGTCTCGCTAAGTCCCTGAGGCTGGACTCAAGCCTGCAATCCTCCTGTCTTAGTCTCCCAAGTCCTGGCATTACAGGCATGTGCCACCACACCTGGCTTAGAAAACTTTATTCCTCTCTTCTAGAATTTCTCAAAACTCCATCATGTATTATTGATTAACCAAGATCAGAAGTGCCTGTAGCAGCGTGTTCAACTGCTAGGTTCTCGCATCAGTGATAGGGCTTTCTCTTTTCTTCCAGTCCTTGCTGTGAGGAACAAGTCAATCAAACCCTTACAGAGTTGGTGTCTTCATTTATAAAACAGCAGTGATATCTGCTGTACTAATTATGTATTGCTTAGCAACAAACCACCCAAAATTTAGTGGCTTAAAACAATTGTTTTGTTTGCTCATGATTCTATGAGTCATTTGGGTTGGGCTCAGTTGGCAGTTCTTCTGCTGGTCTTGCCTAGAGCTTTCATGCAGCTGCAGTCAGCTGGCAGTTCATCTGGAGGCTGGGGGTGGGGAAGGGGAGGGGGCAGGGAGCCTCATCTTGCCTCTGCTCCATGAGGTGTCTTCCTCCCTAGGCTAGCCCGGGCTCCTCCACGTGACAGAAGAGTTCCCAGCAACAAGCAAAGCCCCAGTACACGAGCGCTTTTCAAGCTGTTTGCGTCATATTGGCAGGTCCCAGGGCCAAGCCCAGAACCACCATCAGAGGAGCTACTCCAAGGGATGGACACAGGAAGGACGACTCACTGGGGACCACTGCTGCCGCAGTCTGCGTACTTGTTTACTTCAGAGAGCCAGGGTGAGGAGCCAGCAGGACGGGGCTTGCAGACCACAGTGCCAATACAGTGATTATTTTCTCAGTATATGTGATTCTACCATTTTAACTTTATGATGTATTTGGGGGTCTTTCAAGGCCTCTTACTAGATTCAAGTCCCTCTGGGATGGTGTCAAAGGTTGAGTTGTATCCCCCAAACCTCAAAAAGATATCTTGAAATTCCAGCCCCCAGTATTTCAGAATGTGAACTCATTTAGAAATAGGGTAATTGCAGATATAAGCAGGTAAATTCAGATGAGCTCATACCATAGTAGGGTGGATCCTCATCCTAATATGATCAGAGCCCTTCTAAGAAATGTCTAGGCTCTCAAAATAAAGTATTTAAGAAAACAGGATAAGCTCATGACATTTATATATAGTAAATATTTAAAGCAGGAATTTGGATAATTTTTTTAAAAAAATGACCATGACTCAGAAATACACAAAAAGAGTCAGTGCAGTGGTGCATACCTATAATCTCAGTACTTGAAAGGCCAAGACAGAGGTTTGTAGGTTCAAGGTCCACCTCAGCAACTTAGCGAGACCCTATTCCAAAATAAAAGGGGCTGAGGGTGTAGCTGAGAGGTAGAACACCCCCCTCCCTGGGTTCAGTCCCTAATAACACACACACACACACACACACACACACACACACACACATTAATCATGGTTATCTTAAATGTATGGCAAGCCAGACTGGTTTTCTATTTATGTTGGTAATATAAAAGCATGCAGCATTTTGAGAAGTCTCAATTGAAATAGAACTATGCGTAAATGGTAGAACATTTGGCATATGTACATGGCAAAAACTGCGAAAGTTGTATTTGGAAAACTAAAATTTGTAGAAACACTGAACTATATATTCTAAAAATAAAAATCCTTCCAGATAAAATATACTAGGCTTCTGTGGATCCATGAAGATGCTCACTAAAACGGCATGCAGGTGAGGCGCTGGAGGACAGCAGGGGCAGTTTAAGGCGCAATGAGGGAAGCATGGGTCCCTCTGCAAGGACTCAGGAGGCACAGCAAGCCCCTTGTCACTCTGGGGATGTGTCTCCTGACTTAGTAGGTGTCTGCTCTGTATCCATTACATGTCCTTACTTCCATAAGACACCAACTTACTAGGTGCCCTTTCCAGGAGGAGGAGGAGGAGAAAAATGATGAAGAAGAAGAGGAAGAGAGAAGAGGAAGAAGGAGGAAGAGGAGATAACTATTAAGATGTGAAGCTGCAGAATATTATAGCTGGAGTTGGCTCAGGCGGTGCTCAAGTTATCACACCAGGGTATATTATGGTGTCACATTTGACTATAAGTGGCTAATGGGTGACTGCAGAAAGGGCAAAGAGCATAAACATTCCTAAGTCACAGTCTTGCAGAAGCCCCTCGTGCTGGAAGGGAGCCTGGAGCTCATCCGGCCTCTAACGCATCCTGTTGGATGTCTTCTGGCTCCCATTGAAACAAATCCATTGTCAAACGGCTCTTATTGTTATCAATGGTCTCCTCTGTGAGGGGCTGCAGTCTCCCTCCTTGTAACTTAGATCAGTGGAGCTTTGATCTGGAGAGACCCTCAAGCCATCATCTAGCTTGAATAGGACAGTTAGTGTTATCCATGTTTGTCACAGGAGACGACTGAAACCCAGAGGGAGGGATGGACAGGTGGAGGCTCTTGTCCTCCTGATTGCAACTTTGTTTGTCCCACCATGTCCACACACTGGCTGGCTTGGCTGTGCTGCTCTGGGCCTGTGGTGAGGCAGTACATCATGGCAGAAGCGCATGGTGGAAGAGGTCTGTTCACCTCATGGTGACTGAGAAGCAGAGAGAGAGAGAGGAAGGGGTGGAGGTCCCCATATCCCCTTCAAGAGCATGCCCCCAATGACCTAACTTCCTCCCACCAGGCCCCACCTACTAAACATTCCACCACCTCCCAATAGCGCCACAGGCTGGGGACAAAGTCTTCAACACATGGGCCTTTGGGGGACACTTGGGAACCTTGGGACTGATGAGGCTCTAAATGACTCCCCCAAACCAGGCACCATCTGAAAAGTGTACATCTCTTGCCTCAGTTCTCCTTCCTATGGGGGCCTTACCTCCAAATTCCAGGACCAAAGACCCTCCTTCCAATGAGTCCAGTGATCTGTGCCCTGGAAACCGGGCCTGGTGACCAATCTTCGTCTGCTGGAGGAACCTGCCATCTCTCCAGGACTCCATGGTCAACCGGCACTTAGGTAGTCCATCCCAGTGTGCAATGGGACTGTGCTCCCCAATGGAGGACAACAGGCTGGTGAGACAGAGCTTAATTTTCATGAAATGATAGAGAAAACTTAAGTGCTAGCAATGTCTGATGTCTGACTCCAGGGTGACAAGAAGAGAGGAATCCGAGTGAGTGGGAAAAACCTTCAAGGAAGTCATGGGACTAGGCTCAGGTCTAGAAGGATGCCGAGACCTCCACAAGCAGAGGGAGGAAGGAGGACATTGTGACAGTACATTCTCAACCCAGGTGTGGGGTTGGGAGGCTTTGAGAGGTCCAGCATTCCTCTTTAGGATAGGGGAGAAAATCATTGGTAAAGACAATCTCTTTTGCCAAGATGAATTATTCTGTTCTTTCTTCTTTCCTCCTCCTGCTGGATTAGCCAAGGCAGAAAGGCCCAGAGGCTCCCTCGCAATTCCCAGGAATCTCCCAGGAATGTGTGTTAGCAGTGGATCTTTTATTTACCCAACAGAACACCAGACGGCTCCTTGGATTTCCTTTCTGTCCTTCCTACTCAGGCTTTTCTTCCATCAGCCCCCAGTTCTGGGGGATGGGGAGCCCCAACTTACTAACTTGAGCAGAGTCCAAGTTTCTTGGGCTCTGAGGTCTGGCGGATGGGGAGAGGTTTGGCCAGAGGGGCCCTTCCTTCTTGGATTTGACAAGCAGTGGTCAGGTCACCTGCAGCTGTGCTGAGCATTTATATTATGCAAAAGGCCGACTCAGCCCTCCTGCCTGCCGAGGTCAGCAGGCCACGTTCCCAGTGGCTTGGGTGTGTGGGTGTCTTCTGGATTCACAGGAGAGCCTACCCAGAGCCTGGCCTGAACTTGTACAGACCCACAGAAGCCAGGGAGATTCTGTCCCAAATGCCAGCACAGGGTCCCCTTGGATCTTATCTTTCACTCCCAGGCCTTCAGTCCTTTCTTTCTTTCCTTCTTTTTTTTTTTTTTTTTCGGTACTGGGGATTTAACCCAGAGACATTCTACCTCGGAGCTACACCCTCAGCCCTATTTTTTTATTCTTTATTTTGAAAACAGGGTCTCACAAAGTTGTGGAGGGCTAAGTAGCTGAGGCTGGCCACGAACCCGGATCCTCCTGTCTCAGCCTCCCAAGTACTGGAATTACAAGTGTGCACCACCACGCCCGGCTCTTTAATTTTTTAATTTTTTGGTACTAGGGATTGAACCCAGGGGCATTCTACCTCCAAGCTATACCCCCAGCCCTTTTAATTTTTTGTTTTGAAACAGGGTCTCACTAAGTTGCTTAGAGTCTTGCTAAATTGCTGAGGCTGGCCTACCCGGCTTGCCTACTTTATTTAGTATGTGCGAGACAGCTATTTCCCTGTCCCTTGGGTTTCTTCTCTGCCTACACAAATCCCACCCATCCCTCACAGACAGCTCTCTGGAAAGTGCTCCATTCCTCATCCGTGTCTTGGGAACCAGGGATCCTGAACACTCATCATGCATGGTTCACTGATGCTCGGTTGGATACCACCACAAGGAACCCCTCACAGTGATCCCTTGGAGAAACCTGTATGAGAGGGTCCCACCACCCTCCGTTTCCCTGGGTCCCAGAACACCTCCAACAACTCAATTCATTGTCAAGAAAAGAGGTGAACATAACAAATGCAAAAGAGCAGCACAAAACCAAGCCAAGCCCCCAAATAAGGTGACAGAACATCCCAGTGTCTCCCCAGCCAGGCTCCATGGCACACACCTGTAATCCTAGTACTTGAGGCAGGAGGTCGCAGGTGTGAGGCCAGCCTTAGCCACTTAGCAAGACCCTGTTTCAAAATTATATATATTATGTTTCATAATTATATATATGGGCTAGGGGTGTAGCTCAGAGGTAGAACAGCCTTGGGTTCCATCCCCAGTACCCAGCCCCCATGTTTTCTCTAAAGATCTGTTTGAATCAAAGCTCAGAAGCCACCCCACGGATTAGCACTGGGCCCCAGCCTGGCGGAGTGAAGCAGGAGCCCCCAGCTGCACATCTCTGCAGGTGGTGTTAAAAGCAGGACCAGGCTGGTGGGCCCGCGAGGCAGGGTCGGCTGCTGAGCTCTTTGTAAGTGAGACCCAGAGTCCCAGTTTAATTAGAATTCCTGCCTAGGATGAAGGCTTGTGGCTGCCAGCCCAGGCCTTGAGCCATTGGTCATGGCCCATAAAGGCCACACACGAGTCACAGCGGCCTGCCTCCCTTGTGGAGGGAGTCTCAGAGGTGCCTGGGATCCCTGCCACCACCACCGCTCCCCAGGCCGCCACCAAAAGCGCCTTCTCTGCAGGCCCCATGCATAATGACACCTGATCAGGCTCTGAACCCCTAGTGTCCACTCAGGGGGTCTCTGTTCTCTCCCCTCCCCTTCCACCAAGCCATTCCTGTCACCAGAGCGCCCCCACCCCACCTTTGATCCCAGCTGCAGGGACTGCCATTTGAACTTCCCCCTGTCCAAGAAGGCTGCAGGGTCAGCATGAAGACCGAGCCAACCTGCCCCAAAAGGGCCAGTAGTTTGAGAAGATTTAAATCAAATGAACATTTTAGAAACTGGAATGCTCTGTGAACTGCACACCAAGTTTTCTAGCAATGGAGTCGAGGCAGCTGGCAGCCGCTCCACTCGGTGCTCCTCACAGGCTCCAGCATCTCAGAGACTCTTCCCCAGATGAAAAAGCCCTTGCCCATCTGCTCGTCTGCATAGGTGACCAGAAGCCATGGATACTCACCCCACCACAGACACCCCAGAAACTGCTTCAGATTCCACCTTGGAGCCTTCATTCCTTCAGTTTCACATTCTGGATCCTGCTAGCATGTTTTCCCAGGGAGATTAGCCTTCAAGGGATTAACAGTCATTTACACTTTAGTGTGAATGAAGGGTCTAAGACCAGATTAATTTAGAGACTTTGGAGGCAGGAGCCCAGGGTATCAGGATTCTGTTGGGAAGAGAAGGTGGAGGAAACTGGGCTCTGAACAAGTCCCTTAAGACAGGGGAAGTTTGACTCATTCATCAATGACAAGCTGGTTCAGGGAAGGTTGTTGGGGACAACTTACTAGCCACTAACTAACTTGGGCAAATTATTTAACTGCTGTGTACCTCCAGCCCTCAGCAGTAAATGAAGGAAATTGTAAATCAGGCATGGTGGTACACACCTGTAATCCTAGTACTTGGAAGACTCAGCGAGGAGGATCACAGTTTTGAGGACAGCCTCAGCAAGTAGTGAAACTCTCATCAACCTAGTGAGACTCTGTTTCAAAATAAATTTAAAGAAGATAGGGCTGGGGGTGTAGCTCAGACGTAGGATGCCCCTGGATTCAACTCCCAGTACCACTAAAAAATAAATAAAAAGGGCTAAGGGTGTAGCTCAGAGGTAGAATGCCAAATCCTCAGGGCCAAATAAATAAATAAAGGAGGGAATTCTTAGCTCCTCCTCCAGCGTTGTTGTAAGGACTAGTCAGTGTAAGTGGAAAGCATAGAGCCGAGTGTAATACTGATGTCGGAAGTGAGAACCTTATAAATGTCACTATTACAATCTAGGAAATGAGGGAGGAGGCTGGGCAGCCTTGGCTTCCACTGACCAAGCCCTTTGAGAGAGGTCTCCTGATGGAAGGCGAGCACCCCTTTGCTCCCCCTGGACTGGGCAGGCCCAGGAAATTCAAAGAAACCCCTGTGGAGGCTGTCCCCCTGCCCCACCTCCATAACCCTGAACTCTGCATCCTTCTGTCTGCTGCAAAAATCCACTATGCCTGATTGCCAGCCTGCTGCTTCCTATGCAAATGTGGTGTCTTGCTAATAAATACATCCCCAACCATTAGGAGTCTGTAATGATCGCTTTCACTGGGCCCTTCTGACCTGTTTTACATGGCACCTAATTAACTAGCAGCTGAGATTTGGGGTTTTCTAAGGTCCTGGGAGACTCCTCACCAAATCCCTTCCCCAGAGCACTTCCCCGTTCTGATCATCTTGCTGAAAGCATCTCACAAGGCAGATTGGCCTGGCCAGGAAATGGCCAAACCATTAGAATGTGGGACTAGGGGGCCACTATGCTAATGGAAATGAGCCATAAATAAATACAACCAATTTAATTAACTAAAACAATCCATCATTACTCAGGCTTAATGCCCTCCTATAAGATCTAATCTTAACCTTACTATTAAGAAAAGTCAATGAATCATAATGTCTATCTAGGAGGGAGACTCCCCGTTTGTCCCATATTTTCAAAATATGCTCTTCAAGATCTAGCCCTACCAAGTGATATGTACATGCATGAATGTATCTCTTTGAATATCACTATGATGTATAATTAGAATGCATCAATTAAAGGATATATTTATATGTTGGGGGGGATATGGTGTACACCTGTAATCCCAGTACTTGGGAGGCTGAGACAGGAGGATCACAGGTTTGAGGCCAGCCTCAGCACCTTAGCAAGGCCCTCAACAACATAGTGAGACCCTGTTTCAAAATAAAAATTAAAATAGGGTTGGGGATGTAGCTCAGAGGTAGAACACCCCCAGGTTCAATCCCTAGTATGACAAGAAAAAAAAAGAAAGAAAAGGATATGTATATTTTTTAAGAAAGATCTAGCCCTAACTTGTTCATTTGTGATCCCTCCATTCCACAAAACCATTCACTGAACACACTACTACATGCCAAGCCCAGAGGTGGGCAAGAGAGACACAAATATGAATTAGCCTGGGAAGGGGCACCCAGTGCTCTGTTAGAAGTCGGTAAGAAAATATTAAAAGTTCTTTTGCTATTTATTTTTAAGCTTGCCCTTGCTGATTTCTATTTTTGTGTTTCCTTTATGATGACTAATGTATGAACACAGAAGTACATGGGTGCTATTTTTAAATAAATAATGACCAAAATATTGAGGATACACAACTAAAAAAAAACCCACAATTTCATACATGGGGTGCCTGATCAAAAAGTTTGGAGACCATTAGCATGGTTCTCAGAGAATCAATGGGAAGAGAATTCCCTAGGGAACGTTTCCAAAATACATGTGCCAACCCCTGTCAGGAACCATCAGAACTCAGGAGAAGAGATGGAAACCATTTTTAAAAGCTCCAGGTGCCACATGCCTGTAATCCCAGTACTTGGGAGGCTGAGACAGGAGGATCGCAGGTTCAAGGACAGCCTCAGCAAGTAGTGAGACTCTCATCAACCTAGTGAGACCCTGTTTCAAAATAAAAATAAAACAAGCCGGGCGTGGTGGCGCACGCTTGTAATCCCAGTACTTTGGGAGGCGGAGACCGGAGGATCCGGGTTCGCGGCCAGCCTCAGCTCTCTCTCTCTCTCTCCATGTCTCTCTCTCTCTCTCTCTCTCTCTCTCTCTCTCTCTCTCTACCTAGTGAGGCCCTCCGC
>PVJS01063262.1:0-10531 GCA_004027185.1 Glis glis | reverse complement strand
AACTGCAGTAATATATGCATACCCATGTTCATAGCAGCACAATTCACAGTGGCCAAATCATGGAACCAACCTAGGTGTCCATCAACAGATGAGTGGATTACAAAATTGTGGGAAATACACACAATGGAATTCTACTCAGCAATAAAGAAGAACAAAATAACATCATTTGCAAGAAAGTGGAAGGATCTGGAGAACATTATGCTAAGTGAGATCAGTCAATCACAAAAAAAGAAGGGACATATTTTTTTATTTTTATTTTCATTTATTTATAATTTTGCGGTACACGGGATTGAACCCAGGGGCATTCTACCTCTGTGCTACACCTCTGCCCTTATTTTTTTTTATACTTTATTTTGAAACCGGGTCTCATGAAGTTGCAGAGGGCCTCACTATGTAGAGAGAGAGAGGGAGACTGGGTGAGAGAGAGAGATAGAGAGAAAGAGAGAGAGCTGAGGTTGGCCACAAACCCGGATCCTCCAGTCTCCACCTTCCAAAGTAGTGGGATTACAAGCGTGTGCCATCACGCCCAGCAAGAAGGGACATATGTTTTCATTAATATATGCAACCTAAGGAGTAGTAGGGTCACACAAGGGACTCTGGTTGATAATGGAGAACCCTCAGCGGAACAAGGGAAGTGGTACAAGGGAAGGGGGAGGGCAAGAAAGAAGGGAATTAATGGAATTACTATCATAAAAAATATGTACATGTGAAAATATACCAATATCATTCTTGGTACTTCATATATGCTGATTACATATATGTTAACATCAAATAGATATTCATTGCAATGTAAGACTCCAATGCACCAGTAAAAGCACGTTAAAAAATAAAGGTCTGAGAGCCATGGGAGGATCCAAGATGGCGACCAAGGGCAATACCATGCTACAATCTCTCTGAGACTTGGATCTCAGTCGCTGTGAAAGCAACTTCTCCACAGGAGAAGAAAAGCAACACACTTGAAGTAAACAATGAAAAGTTTGAAATGTGATGGAATCAAAGCCAGAAGACAAAACAGAGGAAAGTAAAAAGCTCCAAATGCCTTACGTAAGGCACGGTGGCAGTGGCGCCATCTTGGGCGGACCGCGCCGGCCGCTACTGGCATTGTCACTTCCACACGCCACCGGCAGAGAAGCCAGAGACCTGTTGTAAGTTCAACTGCAGATCAGCAGAGACGAAACCAAGCAGCGGCTCGCTCCACACTCAAGACACCAAATGGCGGCGGCTATAGCGGCTGCAGTGGCACCATATTGAGAGGACTTTGCCAGTGGATACCAGCATTTTGGCTTCCACACAAGACCAATGGAGATGCCAGCGACCTGTTGTCAGTCCAGCAGCTGCAAAATAGCAGCAGTGAAGGCGAGCAGCGACTCGCTCCACGCGCGAAACAGACCCGAACTCTCATGATGGCAGATGCGTCAGCGGCGCCATCTTGGTCAGACGTCTCTGGTGGCTACCAGCATTGCAGCTTCTGCAGACCACCAACAAAGAAACAGTGAACTCTTCTAAAATCAGCACTGCAGAGCATCAGCGACAAAAGTGAGCAGCAGTTCAATCCTCACTCGGCAGAGTCCCCAGGCCCCAGAAGCCTGACCAGAATCTGTGGCAGTGACTGAGCCCATACCCCCCAGAGATAAAGAGCAGCACTCAACGAGACCATAAGTCAATAAGCCGCACCAGGGGGAGACCACCCAGTGTGGCAACAAGGACTCCCGGGGTCTGAGACTGTGCGGATTGCCCCAGCGGAGGCAGGAGTGGGTCAGCTGTGGGATGCAGTAGACACGTGGATAAGCAGACAGTCCCTGGCAATATTTGGGTGGTATTGACTTGCAATTGGGTGTCGCATCACCCTTATTGAGTCCCCAGGGATCGCCACAGGACATACAGCTGTGGTACCTGGGGAGAATTGGACCAAACCAGCCCTCTCAGTGGAAAACGTGGAGTTCCGTGTTTGTACAGAATTGGGGCAAAGCAACAACTGCTGCTTCTGTAAGCAAAGAGAGACACAGCCCAGGCCCCCTGCTGCTGACACCTGCCATATGTGTAGAAAGAGAGACACAGGGACAGACCAAGCGTAGAATGTGGAGAACTATGCTTGAAGTGAGAGGGGCAATAGCAGCACTGGTCGCTTGCACAGTTAGTGAGAATCACCAGGCAAGGGTCCCAATCACTGAAGGAGACCAAGAATTGGGCCTTCAAATGGACATTATAACAAGCAAGTGAGAATAACCATTCAGTAAAGGCTATTCACCTTTAAGGCTCTCCTACTAGCAACTATCTACCTCCAGGATAAGAAATTACAAAGTGAGTGAGAGAGAGAGCTACCAAAAGCAACAAAGGTATAAACATAAGAAACGTGAAATCAGGAAAAGGAAGAATAGCAAAGAAACAATGAGCGCCCACAATCCCACAACAACAGAACCTGCCAACACAGAAGTGCAAAGATTGCCAGAAGGACAATGCAGAACTTCAATAGAGGAAATGATACAGGATTTCCGAAAAGAATTCAGAGAGTGCCTGATAAAATGAAGGATTAAATAAGTAGGAATAAAAAAGAAGCTCTGAAGGAAGTGAAGGATGCAATAATGGAAATGAAGGCATCAATACAGACCATCAACAATAGACTAGAGCACATGGAAAACAGAATCTCACTCTTAGAAGGTGACCACTCCAAAAATGAACACATAGTATATAAATTAGAAAAAACAATTCGACAGCATGAATTGGACATTGAAGAGATCTCAGCCAGTCTTAAAAGAGCAAACCTAAGAATAATAGGCATAGAAGAGGGATCAGAAGCTGAAATTAAAGGAGTCAATAATCTATTCAGAGTAGTAATATTAGATAATTTTCCAAACATAGAAACATATAGAAGCCCCAATAGACAGGATAAGAGAAGAGGTTCACCATGCCACATAATAAACAAACTGAGTAATGTAGAGATGAAGGAGAGAATTTTAAAGGCAGTGAGAATAAAAGAGCAATTAACATTCAGAGGCAAACCAATAAGAATCACTCAGACCTTCGAAACCAAGTAATGAAATCCAGGAAGGCCTGGAGCGACATATTCCAAACTCTGGTTTGTCTAAAAACTCAAGGTGAAGGGGTGGAGCAAGGTAATCCATGCTAACAGAACTTGAAAACTAGCAGAAGTAGCAAGTATGATATCAGATAAATTAGACTTCAAACCTAAACTTATCAGAAGAGATAAAGAAGGTCATTTCTTACTGGTAAAAGGAACAATACAGCAAGAGGATATAACAATAGCCAACATTTATGCCCCAAACATAGGTGCAGCCACTTTCATAAAAGAAACTCTTCATGACATTAAATCACACATAGATCCCAATACAATAATATTGGGAGACTTCAACACACCTCTCACACCACTAGATCGATCTTTAAGACCAAAAGTCAGTAAAGATGCCTCAGACCTAAGGAACACCATAAACCAAATGGACCTAGTAGACACATACAGAATATTCAACCCAACTAGAGCTGAATTCACATTTTTTTCAGGTGCTCATGGAAGTTTCTCTAAAACAGACCATATCCTAGGCCACAAAGTGAGTACTAGCAAGTTCAAAAAACGTGACATAATCTCCTGCATCTTTTCAGACCATAATGGAATGAAACTAGAAATCAACTATAAGAAGACCCAGAGAAACCTCATAAACATGTGGAGACTGAATACCACACTACTGAATGAGGAATAGGTAAAAGAAGAAATAAGGGGAGAAACTATGAAATTCCTAGAAACAAATGTAAACAGAGAAACAACATATCAAAATCTCTGGGACACCCTGAAGGCAGTATTAAGGAGAAAATTCATAGCACTGAGTGACCACATAAGAAGAACAGAAAATCACCAAATAAATAACCTTATGACACACCTCAAAGTCCTTGAAAAAAAGAAACAGTCTAACCCCAAAGCTAGCAGAAGACAGGAAATTATTGAAATCAGAGCAGAAATCAATGAAGTAGAGAACAAAAAAAAAAATACAAAAGTCAACAAATCCAAAGGCTGGTTCCTTGAAAAAATAAACAAGATAGATAAACCACTAGCCAACCTAACCAAAAGAAATAGAGAATCAACCCAAATTACTAAAATAAGAGATGAAAAAGTTGATATTACCACTGACAGCATGGAAATCTAGAGGATAATCAGAAAGTACTTTGAAAAACTATACTCCAACAAAATGCAAAACCTGGAAGAAATTGACAAATGTCTAGACACATACAACCTTCTTATATTGAATCAAGAATATATAGAAAACTTAAATCGACCAATAGCAATTAAAGAGATTGATGCAGCAATAAAAAGCCTACCATCAAAGAAAAGCCCAAGTCCAGATGGTTTCCCAAATGAATTTTATAAAATCTTTACAGAAGAACTAATCCTAATACTTATCAATCTATTCCATGAAATAGAAAGAAACGGGACTTTCCCAAACACATTCTATGAAGCCAACATCACACTAATACCAAAACATAATAAAGACAGCTCAAGAAAAGAAAACTACAGACATATATGGTGAATGAAATTAGATGCAAAAATTCTTTTTTTTTTTGCAGTACCGGGGATTGAACCCAGGGGCGTTCTACCTCCGTGCTACACCCCCGGCCCTATTTTTTATACTTTATTTTGAAACTGGGTCTCACAAAGTTGCAGAGGTCCTCACTAGAGAGAGAGAGAGAGAGAGAGAGAGAGAGAGAGACAGGGAGAGAGAGAGCTGAGGCTGGCCACGAACCCGGATCCTCCGGTCTCCACCTTCCAAAGTACTGGGATTACAAGCGTGTGCCACCACACCTGGCTAGATGCAAAACTTCTAAAAAAAAATACTAGCTATGCACATTCAAAACCACCTCACGAAAATCATACATCATGACCAAGTCGGGTTCATCCCAGGGATGCAAGCCTTGTTCAACATTCGAAAAACAATCCACGTAATCCACCACATAAACAGAATTAAAGACAAAAATCACATAATCATTTCAATAGATGCTGAAAGAGCATTTGACAAAATCCAACACTCATTCATGATAAGAACACTGCAGAGAATTGGAATAGAAGGAACATACCTCAACATCATAAAGGCAATATACAATAGACCCACAGCCAACATCATACTGAATGGGGAAAAACTTCAAGCATTCCCTTTAGAAACAGGAACAAGACAAGGATGTCCGCTGTCACCACTCCTTTTCAGTATAGTACTTGAGACTCTAGCCAGAGCAATAAGGCAAGAGAAGGAAATAAAAGGAGTACAAATAGGAAAAGAGGAACTGAAATTATCTCTATTTGCAGATGACATGACATTATACTTTGAAGATCCAACAAACTCAACCAAATGGCTCATAGAACTGATCAACAAATTCAGCAATGTGTCTGAATACAAAATCAATCTTAAAAAATCAGAAGCTTTTCTGTATGTCAACCATAAATCCACTGAAGAAGAAATCCAGAAGACATTTCCACTTACGATATCCCCCAAAACAATAAAATTCTTGGGAATAAATCTAACCAAGGAGGTAAAAGACCTCTACAAGGAAAACAATAAAACATTGAAAAAAGAAATTGAAGAGGATCTTAGAAGATGGAAAGATCTCCCATGCTCTTGGGTAGGCAGAATAAATATCACCAAAATGGCCATTCTTCCAAAAGTGCTCTAATGATTCAATGCAAAACCCATAAAATTACCAAAGTCATTCTTCACTGACATGGAAAAATATGTCCTTAAATTCATTTGGAAAAACAAAAGACCCAGAAGAGCCAAATTAGTTCTCAGCAACAAGAACCAAGCAGGAGGCATCACAATACCTGACTTCAAACTATACTACAAAGCCATAGTAATAAAAAGAGCATGGTATTGGCATAAAAACAGACACATAGACCTATGGAACAAAATAAAAGTCCCTGAAACAAACCCACACACCTACGGCCAATTGATTTTCGACAAAGGGGCTAAATACACCCACTGGAAAAAGGATAGCCTATTCAACAAATGGTGCTGGCAAAAGTGGCTAACCATATGCAGAAAAATAGAAATAAACCCCACTTTCTCACCTTATACAAGAATCAATTCAAGATGGATGAAAGACCTAGAAATCAGACCAGAGTCCTTGCAGCTACTCGAAGAGGGCATAGGCCCAACACTTTAACACATAGGCACAGGTAAAGACTTCCTCAACAAGACCTCAAAGGCACAGGAAACTAAAATGAGGATCAATACGTGGGATTGCATTAAACTAAAGAGCTTTTGTGCAGTAAAGGCAACAATCAAGAACCTCAACAGAGAGCCATCAGAATGGGAGAAGTTTAGCCGGGCGTGGTGGCGCATGCTTGTAATCCCAGTACTTTGGGAGGTGGAGACCAGAGGATCCATGTTTGTGGCCAGCCTTAGCTCGCTCTCTCTCTCTCTCTCTCTCTCTCTCTCTACCTAGTGAGGCCCTCTGCAACTTTGTGAGACCCGGTTTCAAAATAAAGTATAAAAAAATAGGGCCAGGGGTTTAGCATGGAGGTAGAACGCCCCTGGGTTCAATCCCCGTTACCGCAAAAAAATAGGAATTGGATAAGTTTTTTGCCAGCTACTCCTCTGATAGAGGACTCATATCTAGAATATACAGAGAACTAAAAAAATCTCCACTAAAAAAACAAATAACCTAATCAAAAAATGGGCAAGTGAACTAAATAGACACTTCACAGAAGATGAAATACAAATGGCCAATAAATGTATGAAAAAATGATCAACATCAGTAGCAATCAGAGAGATGCAAATCAAAACTACCCTGAGATTTTACCTAACACCAATTAGAATGGCAATAATTAAAAACACAAACAACAACAAATGCTGGTGAGGATTTGGAGAAGTAGGAACTGTACTACACTGTTGGTGGGATTGCAAATTAGTGCAACTGCTTTGGAAAACAGTGTGGAGGATCCTCAGAAGAATGGGAATGAAGCAGGGTGTGGTGGTGCACGCTTGTAATCCCAGTACTTTGGGAGGCTGAGACTGGAGGATCTGGGTTTGTGGCCAGTCTCAGCTCTCTTTCTCTCTCTCTCTCCCTGTCTCTCTGTTTCTCTCTCTCTCTACATAGTGAGGCCCTCCACAACTTCGTGAGACCCGGTTTCAAAAATAAAGTATAAAAAATAGGGCTGGTGGTGTACCACGGAGGTAGAATGCCCCTGGGTTCAATCCCTGGTACCGCAAAAAAAAAAAAAAAAAAGAATGGGAATGAACCTACCGTATGACCCAGCAATACCACTTCTAGGCATCTACCCAAAAGGACTGAAACCAAACTACCAGACTAATGTATCTATGTTTATACCTGCACAATTCACAATTGCCAAACTTTGGAACCAGCCAAGGTGTCCATCAACAGATGAATGGATCACACAACTATGGGATATGTAGATAATGGAATTTTATATGGCCACGAAGAAGAACAAAATTACATTATTTGCAGGGAAATGGAGATAATTAAAGAACATTATGCTAAGTGAAATTAGTAAGTCACTAAGAGTGAAAAGTCGGATGTCCCCCCTAATATGTGGAAACTAGATATAATGGGACTTAGAAGGGACTCCCAACAAAGAAGAAGAAAACTTTAGGTGAACAAAGAAGGTGACCTAACTGAGGGAGTTGGGAGGGGGGTGAAGGGAAACACACTATAGCACACGATGTATATACACAAACATATAAGACTCAATCACTATGCAGAGCACGAAAGGGAGGGAAGGGGAAGGGAATAGAGTGGGATTTGAGGGAGGGCTAAATGAGCAATGTGTGCATGTATGATGCTGCTACCCAGATATGTATCAAAATGTATAATTACAATGCACCATAAAATGAATATATGAAAAATAATTAAAAAATAAAGGTCTGACAGCCAACTTCAGTTTGACCTCCCCAGGGAGATCCTGCTCCAAGATACTGCTAGCCACTAGGGAACCTAGAAACTGGTAAATGTCTGGAGGAGACAAAGGACCCTGAGCATCCTGTCTTCTATACAAAGGTCAGATTCCTGGAGGAGAGACTGCCCCTCGGACAGGAAGGACCAAGGGTCAGACCCTCAGTGCTGGCTCTGAACCAAGAGTGCCCTTTTCTCCAGTTGGATCCCACACCAGAGATAACTATCAAAGGAATCAAATCCAGGGTAACCTTGGACCTGGCAAGTAGAAACCCTAATTTGCTTCAAGTTCAGGACCTACCTATTTTGTACTACCTTTCTATTCTAGATTCCTTCCCTCTCTATAACCTGCCAAGCAATGAGGACCAAGAAATTGATAATGTACACCTTATTGTACTGTTTGTGGGGAAAACTTTTCGGTTCATGTGCCAATTTTTACTTAAATATAATTGCCCTAGACCTCTCTTGGGAAGGGATACACCTCAACTGCTGGGAGATCATATATTCTCTCTCCCCAGCCACATATAAAAACTGTTCATAGGTAATGGGTTCCTTATAATTATAGAGTATATCAGACATGCCATATTTGTGCCCAAAACAACCACTAGGTTTCCAGGTCTCCCCTCTGATTCAGCCCATATAGCATACGAGTTCTTACAAGGTGAAGACTGACAATTAAACATTACACAGTTATCCCTTTTGAAAGATTATAAGTTCTTTTGAATCTTTATTAATACCTTCACAGGCTAAATAGGAACCTTTCCCATGAGGATAAAATGTACACAGGAAATATCAAGGCCCTTCCTATACATACTAGCATAATACTTGATACAGAAAAGGACAGACCTAAACAAATATGTAACTTGTTTATGTTAATTTTAACCAGCAATACATGCCTATGGGCAAGAAGTAGGAAATAAAGCCAACCAGGTAACATTTTCTCTGTGAACCTGGAAGCCAAGCCTTTTACAGGCTTGCAGGGGCAGATCTCCAGGATTTCAGTTAACCCCTCTTGGAGGGCTCCATTTATGGTTCTCTACTCCAAAAGCAATAAAGATGTCTATGAGGTCTAGCTGGATCCATCATACTCATGCCAGTTATACCAGAAGAAAATCCTGAACCTACATGGAATTGCAAACCCATAGAAGATGTAAGTATCCATTTTAGAAGGGAAAAAGATAAGTAAATGTCTCATAAATTCCTAGTACTGGTCACTTTCCTCAAAACTAGATCTCACTTTAATTTTAGCTAAATTAACTAACCAGCCTCTCATGGACCTCCTTTTTTTCCCTTTGGGTCTAGTCTCCTAAGCTTCTAATGGAAATTATTTTTTCTTCCAGCTCCAGGCCATCAGCTAAAACCCAGGTCAAATTATGGACACTTCTACACAGTCAGCACATTAAAAATGATGGGTGACCTCTGGACCAACCTGCCTTCCTGAAGCATGCCCCAGTCTCAATAGGCCCTGCTCTGACAGAGAGCAAGAGCAAGAGGTCCTGGCATGTTTACATCCATGTCCATATAGAAGAAGCTACAGAAGACAGATACTGACCCTCTTCCTTAAATGATTTCAGGGCCTCTAGCTCTTGAGGGTGGAAAATGTTTGGTGGCTAATTAGAGGTGAGCAGGGCAGGGAAATAAATGGAATGGAGAGGAACTGGCCAACCCTCCTGAAAAGAGATGTGGAGATTGCCCCCACCCAGCTGTGATCAGAGTCTTGCATCTTTAGACAACAGGAGAAAAATTATAACATGGCAAATTTAGTACAGTTTCACTAAGCTGTGGTGCAAAACCAAGAAGTGACCACACCGAATTACTATGCATGAGGAGCAGTGGGATTTCTGGACAGTATAAGAGCTTACCATGTGGCATACTCATTCTCTTTTCACTCCTGGACTAGCTAGCTCTGTGACCTTTCTGGTGAACTCACTCAATAAAACCCTTTGTGCTCACCCTAAGAAAGAAAGAAAAAGAAAGGAAAGAAAGGAAGGAAGAAAGAAAGTTAGTTCTACAATGAAATGAACTTACTTGTACTATTTCTTGGTCACATGTGCCTGTATTTTTAATGAAAATATGCCTAGAGATAGAATTTCTATACCATACTTATGCATAAATTTAATTTTAATAGTTAACAGAAAACAATTTCCTAAAGGTATTTTATAATTTTATATTCCAGACTGCTTCTAATGTATGAGAATTTCTATTGCTTTACATCTTCATTAACACCTGTTATTCTCAGGCTTTTTTTTTTTCAGTACCGGGGATTGAACCCAGGGGCATTCTACCTCCTAGCTACACCCCCAGCCCTAGTTTTTAATCTTTATTTTGAAACAGGGTCTCACTAAGTTGCGGAGGGCCTCACTAAGTACCTGAGGCTGGCTGTGAACCCAGATCCTCTGGTCTCAGCCTCCCAGGTACTGGGATTACAAGCATGAGCCACCATGCCCAGCCATTCTCAGGCTTTTTAATTGTAGGTATTTGCGGGGCCCTTTACTCGGTGCCATGAAAGGGCCCGGTGAACTAGCAGAGGCCTGCTCTAGAGTACCGGGCCTCTTCCACGTGGCAGCGATTCAGCAATTCAGCGATTCAGCATATCAATAGCAAAGATGGCGCTGGCAGACCC
>PVJS01063261.1:0-10531 GCA_004027185.1 Glis glis | reverse complement strand
TCCTCCATGATGATGGTATTAGGAGATGGGACTGCTGAGAAGTTATTAGGTCATGGAAAAGGAGGCCTCTTGAGTGAGATTAGTAGTCTTACAGTAGTCAAACCTCTTCTAAAAGAAATCCAAGACCTCTTGCCCTTTCTAACTTGTGAAGAAATAGCTAGAAAGCATGGTCTGTGAACCAGAAATTGGACCTTTTCCAGATAAGGAATTTGTCACCATGTTTCTCTTTAGAATAGGGAAAAATAAATTTCTTCATAAGCTAGTCAATTTGTGGTATTTTTGTTACAACAAAATATAAAGTACCAAGGCACTGCTCATACCCCTTCCGCTTATTATTAGAATTACCTAATTTGAAGAAATATATAAATTGAAGAATTCAGATTTTTTATGTTTTTAGTTCATTTTTATACTTTTATTGATGCATCGTAATTATACATAATGACATTGAAAGTGATACAAACTTACATGCATATGGCCCTTGGTGTATTTGCTTCCTCATTCCACCCCACTCCCCCCTCCCTTCCCCATAAATGTTAATGAAATTGATAGTGATGCTTTCATATATGGGCATAATATTATTTGAACTATTTCCTTCCTCAAACCTCTTTTTTTGCTTCCCCACTTCCCTTTCCCAACCCCCTTCCACTATTCTACTGGTCTCCTCATTAATCTGAAGTCCCTTCTGTTTCCTATTTTATTTCTAGCTTCCATATGACCCAACTATACCACTCCTCGGATCTTTCTGAAATCTAAATTTTTAAAATATTTTATATATGATTTTATTGGTGCATTGTAGTCTCAGAGTGATAGTGACATACATGTACACAGTACTTGGTGAGCTTTCCCCCAGCTCCTTCCACACTCCACCCCCACTTCCCCATACAGGGTATTGAGATTGACAATGGTATTCTCACATATGTACATAAAGTCTATGTACATAATGTTGATCAAAATGATTCCTTCTTTGACCCTCCCTCCTTTACCTAGACCACCCCCTGGCTCCACTGGTGTTTCTCCTCCATTATTTGAAATCCCTCTTGTATCCCGATTACTCCCTAGCTTCTGCATATGAGAGAAAACATAAGACCCATCACTTTCTGTGACTGGCTAATCTCACTTAGCATAATGTTCTCCAGGTCCATCCATTTCCCTGCAAATGACAGAATTTTGTTTTTCTTTATGGCTGAGTAGAATTACACTGTGTGTATATCCCATGATTTTGTAATTCCTTCATCTATGGATGGAAACCTAGGTTGGTTCCATAATTTGGCTATTGTGTTTCTATAAACCTGAATATGCATGTATCACTAAAATATTTTGATGAAATCTGAATTTTTAAAACTGTTGATTTTATGCAAAACTGGGAGAGTAATTTGAGAAGACATTATAATATAGTGAGTCATTAATAACAAGTTGCTCTCAAATTATATGTGAGGGAGAAAAGTATAAAATACTAGGGAAATTATAAAATCTTTTTTTTTGCAGTATTAGGGATTGAACCCAGCGGCATTCTACTTCCGGGCTACACCACCAGCCCTATTTTTTTTTATTCTTTATTTTGAAACAGGGTCTCACTAAGTTGCGGAGGGCCCCACTAAGTAGCTGAGGCTGGCCGCGAACCCGGATCCTCTGGTCTCAGCCTCCCAAGTACTGGGATTACAAGTATGTGCCACCACGCCCGGCTTAAAATCTTTAAATTTTCTATATGCAGCCAGGCACATGAGTCTCTAAGTTCCAGTTAAAGAAGCAGAATATGAAAATTATAATCTTTGCATTAGATATATGCAATAAGGGAATGGGGCTTGATTTTGTATCTCAAAAAGACCGAGAACTACATCAGAATTTTGACAAATTAATGTACATGTATATGTTTTTCCTAAAAACATTAAATATATGTACATAACTTTAAACTATAGTGCACTGTTTCCAACTTTCAATTAACCAAGCAACTACTAGTCATAGTTAAAGAGCAGGTAAAATAGTTAACACTGTGGATCTCTTTCTTTCTTATATTCAACACATAGTTACTCTGTCATTTGTACAACGATGTTTAATTGTTTGGAATAAAATTAGCAAATAAATTATTTCAGAAAGATGTGTGACAGAGTAGCTTTATAGTGAAATCAGTTTAGAATAGGGATAAAATATAGACGACATAAACAATCCACTCATTGTTGTCTCATAACCAAATATAGTACTTCTTCAAGGCACGAAACATAGAATTACACCTAAATACATTGATACTTCTCCAAGACTAGCTGAAAAGAAGTAGATAATTCTTTTATTTGCTACATGAGCTTTGTTACATTTATTTCTTTCCCTAGATGTGATTTTTGAAAACTTCTTTAACATTTTATGTAGAAATAACACGCACAAGTATGATAGCACATATAAGACAAATATTGAATTAGGTATGGAAAATCTAATATGTTTATATAATTTATCAAAGCAAAATAGTTTTGAGAGGTGAAACTATAGAGAAGAACATAATCAGAAGTCTATGGAAGGAAAATTGAGAAAGCAGAAGTTCTTTGATAATTCAGAAAGATTCCACAGTGAAAATGGGACTTATTTTACAATTTAAAGAATCTGAATAAGAAAAAAGAGGTACAGGATATATTTCATGCAACTAAGAAAGACCTTTTTTTTTTGTTTAACTGAAGACCATAACACTACAGTGTTCTTTTTCCCTCTCAGCAAAGATAGGCACAATTCATTAATAATAATGGAAATATTGGCTCATTTAACAAGCACATAATGTGTTTTCATGGAGTATTCCTTTGAATCCCTGTTCCTACTTCTCACAGTGGAAATCTACTTGGAAAGGAAAACTGAATTGTTCCAAGAGGATTATAAAAAAGAGATGGGGGGACTGGGAGTGTAGCTCAGTGGTCGAGTGCTTACCTAGCATGCTTGAGACCCTTGGCCCTGGGTTCTATCCCCAACATTGCAATAAAACGGGGGTGGGGGCTGGGGTGGTGGTGCACACCTGTAATCCCAGTACTTAGGAGGCTGAGACAGGAAGATCACAGGTTCAAGGCCAGCTTCAGCAACACAGTGAGACTCTCAGCAACCTAGTGAGACCCTGTTTCCAAATAAAATAGGAAAAAGACTGAGGGATGGGAGCGTAGGTCAGAGGTAGTATGCCCCTGGGTTCAATCCACAGGAGAGAGAGAGAGAGAGAGAGAGAGAGAGAGAGAGAGAGGGAGAGACTTGTAATCCCAGACACTTCTAAAATTTGATCAATTGCCTATCATGAAGCAGACTAAAAACTAATTGCTTCCAGACACTTCTAAAATTTGACCAATTGCCCATCATGAAGCAGACTATACAATAATTGCTTTCAGTGGAACATTTTTCTTCTTTTCTTTTCTTTTTTTTTTGCGGTACCGGGGATTGAACACAGGGGCGTTCTACCTCCGCGCTACGCCCCCGGCCCTATTTTTTATACTTTATTTTGAAACCGGGTCTCACGAAGTTGTGGAGGGCTTCACTAAGGAGAGAGAGAGAGACAGAGAGAGAGAGAGCGAGAGAGCTGAGGCTGGCCGCGAACCCGGATCCTCCAGTCTCCGCCTCCCAAAGTACTGGGATTACAAGCGTGCGCCACCACGCCCGGCCTAACATTTTTCTTTAATTTTGAGAAAAATGAATTGAATATAAATAGTGTCCAAAATGGATATTCCATACATTACAAGATTTGTATGTTTCATATTTGGGAGTTATTTTTTATACAGTGAGCACTCAGAAAAATACTGATTGTCGGATAAAAATAACCTTTACCTTACTTTTGAAGTTTACCAATGAATCCTCTATTGTTATGTTCAGTGAAAACTGATGGCTACGACTCTGCATCTATGCATCCATGAATTATTTAAGCCCTCTCAATAATATAATTCCACAAAGGTAGCATTGATTCCAGTTGGAACAAGAAAATGGGAAACAGAACTTAGGGACCCCAAAGATGGTCCTATTTGTATATTTTACCATCATAGTCTTAATATCACTACTGTGCAAATGATCAAGACACTGATGATAGTTGATTTATTTCAAATAAAATTAGATTCAAATATATGTAAAATAATAAAAAATTTAGACAGTACTTTTAAATCCATCATAATTGGATGTAGTTGAATGTGGACATTTATCACTAGTTTCAGAATACTGGTATCATTTTTATCCCTATAGTCCACACCACTATTATTTTTACCACTAATATTTAATATATAATCATAAAAATACAAACAAATAATTTATTTATATCTGACCTCATATATTATTATATTTATCTAATATAATGATATTATTTAAATGGCAAATTTTCTTCAGTTCTATGAGTATCTAGTGGTCTCAATGAAGGGGTGGAAAATGAGAGAGTATTGTGGAAAGATTTCCAGAGTTATAGTTCTGAATGTTAAAGCTATATTTACCAGATATGAACAATCACACCTATTTTTGACCATTAGTTACCCTATAAAAATATGTTTATGATTAAAACACGATAAAGGGCTTTGTAAGATATTGTGGCAGGATAATTTGCTGAGATATTTATTTTCATCTTGCTACTATGGAAGACTGGGAAAAACTGGAGTTAACCTTACTTTGCTGATCTCTAAAACCTTTTATGAAAAGAATCTGGACTTCCATGATTCCTTTAATGCTGCTGAGCCAAAACCAAATTAGACTAAATGCAAGGTGGTATTGCGGATTGGATCCTGGAACAGAAAAAAAGACATTATTGAAAAAACTGGTAGAATCTGAATAAAGTTCAGAGTTTACTTAATAATAGTAAAAAAATGCTATTTATATTTTGACAAATGTACCAAGATAGTATAATATATTAATATTAGAAGAAATTATAAAGCGTATACAAAAACTCTGCATTATTTTCAAAACCTTTCTGTAAATCTAAAATGATTTCAAAATATGTAGTTTGTTTGTTTGTTTGTTGTGGTACTAGAGATTGAATCCAGGGGCACTATATCACTGAGCCACCTCTCCAGCTTTTTTTATTTTCATTTATTTTTATAATTTGAGACAGCGTCTAAGTTGCCAAGGCTTGCCTGAATTTGAGATCCTCTTGCCTCAGCCTTCCAAGTCACTAGTATGACAGGCATGTGTCATTGCATATAGCTGGTTTATTAAAAAATAAAATAAGCCAGGCACAGTGACACATATCTGTAATCCAAATACTTGGGAGGCTAAGATGGAGGATTATAGGTTTGAGGCTGAGCATGCTGACTTAGTGAGAATCTCTTTCAAAATTAAATAAAATAAAAAGGACTGGTGGTGTAGCTCAGAGGTAGAATGTCTCTGGGTTTAAACCCCAGTAACAAAAAATAAAATAAAATAGACATCTGAAGAAAAAAACTCTTGCCAATGTTTTTGTAAGGTGCATACAAGGGAATCATGGGCAAGAGTGAGAGTCAGAACCATTTTGGCCTTTGAAGAGAACAGGCTAAGCTGAGCATGGTTGCATACACCTGTAATCCCAGTACTTGGGTGACTGAGACAGGAGGAGAGAAAGTTTGTGGCTAGTCTCAGCAACTTAGCAAGACCCTGTTTCAAAATTTTTAAAAAAGGAAGAACTGGGGGGTACAGCTCAGAGGGAGAATGTCCCTGGGTTCAATTCCCAGTACAAAAAAGAGAAGAGAACAGGTTATATTTCTTAGGCTGGAGAAAGGCGATTCTACTTGTGTTGTACAAGTAACATAGACATGTACCCTAATACCATGAAGCATCTTAAGAACTGGCACAAACAGTGATTTAGAGGTATGCTGGAGGATTAAATTCCAATAACAAATAGTTATTTGTTATTGTCTTACAATTCATGGCAAAATAACCCAGTACATACTATTCTCAGTACAGAGGGGATAGAGTTTCCAATCTATCTGTAGACCATGCAGACTTCAACAATATGCACCTCAGCAGTTTCCATGATATATTGAAATTTACAGATCCTTCCCAGGGCTTTAGTGCAACAAGTACTCCTCACGATTTTCACAAAATAATTGAATTCACTCATCAGGTAAAGAAAATACCTGTAATATTTTCTTCTTTTTTAATTTTTGAGCTTTAGGAGTCTTATTCAGGAATTCTCCACTCATGCCTATATTATGGAAGTCGATACTTTGTTTTCTTCTAGTAGTTGCAAAGTTTCTCGTCAAATTCCTAGATCTTTGGCCCACTTTGAGTTTACTTTTGTACAAGGTGAGAGATATGGATCTAGTTTCATTCTTGCAGTTTTCCCAGCACTATTTGTTGAAAAGTCTGCCCTTTCTCCAGTGGATGTTTTTGGCACCTTTGTCAAGGTTATAACTGTGTGGACCTTTCTCTATATCTTTTTATTCTATGGAGATTAGTATGGAAATTCCTCCAAAAACTAGGGTCACGTGTTTTTTTTCTCATATGTGGAAGCTAGATAAAAAAATAAAGGGGGACCTCATAAAAATGAGGAAAGAGACCAGAAGAGTAGTTGAAGGAGATCTGGGGTGAGAGGAAGTGATTTGAGAAGGAAACAGACCAAATGTTATGTGCATATATGACTGTATCGCTATGGATCTCACTATCATGTACAAAATAAATGCAAGGATAAAAAAATGAAAAAAAAAAGATTTTCTTTTCCTCCATCCAGTGTGGTGGAATATATGGATATCTACTATATTATATGTCATTGAATATAATTAAGCTCCATTATTTGAGTACAATGTGTATTTCTGTTGGATTAGTTCTTCTTTCAGCACATAGCTACCCACAGTATGAAAAACACTTTTTGTAAAAATCCACAGCACAGGCTGGTTAAACACAGATATTGGCAATTGCAGACTAGAAAACAAAGGATATATTCTACAATAAAAGATATAAAGCAAGACCTGTTTTAAACATATAAAATTCAATGGGATTAAAAAGATTTCATGGGATATATTTTGTAATTACTTTCCAGTATAATTTGGAATGTAGAAATATAATAAGTCTTAGTAAACTAATTCTCTTGTCAATTGTTAAAATTTCAATTTCATATGATACAGCAATAAAAAATTAGTGCAAAATTAATCAACCTGATTTCAAAACAACCCCTTAAAAGAAAAATCAACTTGTTCTTAATACATGTAAGTCAATATCTAAGTGATAAATTTATTTCAAAATATACCTAGCATATAACAGCTGGATGTTAAATGAATATTTCTAAATAAAAATAATAAATTGGCTGCCACCAGGAACATGAAACTTTATTGTATGAAACATTTTTGGTTCATAATGTAAAATTGGCAACTTTGGTGATTCATTGTTCATGTTAACAGCTTGATATCAGTGCTGAAGTGTCAATTATTTTGTTCTAATAGTTTAAGCCTTCTAAACCACTATAGATGCTTTATTCCGAGTACAATGGGAGGGCAAAAAAAGAACCTAAATGAATTTTTAAGAGCTGAACCACCATTTGCATTATCCTACAGAAATAGAGGATAATTTGTAAAAAGCAATTCATCTTGGTTATATATATTTGATTTATTTAAATATATTTTAAATTTCATCACTTTCATAGAACTGTTATGCTTGAAGAGATCTTAAATGATGTGGACTGTTATTAAGTTGATATTAGATGGAGGAAAATATATTTGAAGCAGTTGTGAGGGAGATTATATGTCTGATTAATGGAGAATAAATTATAAAAGTATAGTGCAGCTATGTGGAGGTAGCCACAATGGGCCCTATTTGAATGAAATACTGAGTATAATTCAAAATCCAATCTTTAAGATATGGAATTAAAGACTGGATTTTAAGAAAAATTTCCAACATTGTTCCTTATTCTATATATGCTTACAGATCTATCACTCTTCCTTTTTAGTTTCTTGAATAATATATATTTTATTTAACAGCCACATTTGTGCATTTAAATATATCAGTCATTTAGTCTGCATAACAATGCTATGACATAGGCAGTTTGCCACTGCTGTGTAACATATGGCCAATCACTTTGTGGCTTAATATAACTCAATTTTTTCACACAGGTTCCATGGGTCACAAATTCAGACACCACTTAGGTAAAGTCTCTACTAAGGGTCTGATGGCCAGCTATGTCATCATCTGGAGACTAGAACAGATCCATCTCCATGCTCCTCCAGGTTGTTGGCAGAATTCATTTTCTCTAGGTCATAGGACTGAAGTCCCAGTTTTCTTGGTGGTTGTCAATGGAGGACCACTCTCAGGTTTTTGCCAAGTTGTTCCCTTTATAGGCTGTCCACAGCGTGGTTGATAGCTTCTCCAAAGATACCAGGAGAATTTCTCTCAATTCAAATTTCTGCCTTCAATCTACCAAAACGGTCTTATATAATATGATTATTAGAGTGACTATCCCATTGTATTAACTGTCACAACTCCCACTAAATGGGAGAGGATTTTATAAAGCTTGTATGGCAGGAGGCAGAAATACTAGGGGCTATGTAGAATTCTGCTGACCATATACACACTATTGAGAGATGAGAAAACTGACATGCATATGGGCATGGTAAAATACTGAAAGCCATCCACATAGCTGTTAAAGAACAGGGTCTATGCAATGATACTTTCTGAACTTTTTACTAGAAAACTCTGAAAACACTCTTTTTCCAGGGACTATTTTAAAATGGACATCAATATAATAAAGTGGAGGAACATTTACTTTTATTTTTATTTTTTTTTTGCGGTACCGGGGGTTGAACCCAGGGGCGTTCTACCTCCGTGCTGCACTCCGGCCCTATTTTTTTTTATACTTTATTTTGAAACCGGGTCTCACGAAGTTGCGGAGGGCCTCACTAGGTAGAGAGAGAGAGAGAGAGAGAGAGAGAGAGAGAGAGAGCTGAGGCTGGCCACGAACCTGGATCCTCCGGTCTCTACCTCCCAATGTACTGGGATTACAAGCGTAAGCCACCACGCCTGGCGTGGAGCAACAGGGACATGACAAAAATCTTGAACTTGTTTGTAAAGATGAAGTTGGCCAAATCAAATATAACCTCACAGACTTGTAGAAATTATTGGTATGTATTATTATTGTTGTTGTTATAATGATATCATAATTAACCTCCTACCTCCCTATCTACCTTTCCACATTGAGGGCATTGGATATGCATGCTGTCTACCATCTCACTTAGATACCAATTTGGAAAAAAACATAATGATCATTTCCATACTTGGACTATGGAAAGTAAAACAATGCATTTTCTAGTGCGCTCTGTCTAGGTAGGCCAACATTATTTAAATATGAAAAAAACCTGCCAGAGTCTAGTACAAAAGAGTATTCTCCCAGAGTGGACAAATGCCAGCTTTTGATAGATGAGGAAATAATTGATAAAGTCTAAAGAACTATATTAAACTATAAAATTGCTTTTTCTATATTTTAATATGTAATTTTTCAACATCTACTATAACTTATGTACTCCCATATATACTATGTATTTAAAAATCAATAGTACAGCATCCTACCCTTAAAGATTTCATTCTATAGCAGAAAATACTGAGAACTGAATAAATGATTACCAGGCATATGTAGCAATAGCACCACAAAAATATTGAATTTTGTTAAGTTGTAACTGAATGAGAGAGGACATTATGGATGAGATATAGCAGATGAATATCTAAAGATTGAAAGGAGTTTCATGAACAGGCAAGACAGGATGAGGAAAAGAGAGCAATTCCAGTTAGAAGAAACTTATTTAATGTGACAAATATCGTAAGAACCAGCATGATAGTATTAAGAAGTGGAGCCTTTAGGAGATGCTTAAATAACGAAAGTAGAGCCCACACAGATGGGATTATAAAAGCCCTTGTAAAATGCCTTGAGGAAGTTGGTTTGTTCCTGTCCATTCCTTTCACCGTGTTTGTCCCCTCTGCCTCCATTGGATGTGACAACAGGTGTGCACCACTGCACCAGCTAACAATAATTTTTATTACCATGTATATCCATAGCTGTCTTTAGAGACAACTGATGGCTACAATTCTTTTAATTTTTTCTGGGGTGCTACAACACAGATTCCTTTTCTTTTTGGCCTTTCCTTCTGCAGATACTTAACTTTCTCTGGACCACTATGTCAGTTTCTACTTGTATATCTGCTCTCCAGCTTCTAAAAATGTGTTTCATTTCTTGGCAGCTGTCATTTCTTCTTTATTTCTTTGATCTTATGGATTTATGATTTTAAATATCTTACTGTCATTTTAGTGGAATTTAAATTGTGAAGAGAGCTAATGTGAGGATTAAATTTACCATGTTGAATGAAATAAACACCCTTGATAGACTGTCAGGAGTCTTAGAAGCTCCTCATCTGACATGATGAATGTTCTTCCCTTTGCTGAAAAGCATTTATGTTGCATATTTGACCCAGACCTTTGAAATGAAGTATACCATTCATTTGCTCATTCTAATGCCTTCATTTCTGTGCTTTAAATTAAAATGAATCTGTTTCAATCTGCTATACATAACTTCTTTGTCATCTTCACAAGAAAAATGTGAATTAAGAATCATTTCCTCTTGTAAAGGAAATTGTGGCTAAGAAAGTATGTG
>PVJS01063260.1:0-10531 GCA_004027185.1 Glis glis | reverse complement strand
GCGCGCATGCGCGTGCGCACGATCGATCAATTGATCGATCGATTGATCTATCTCTCCTCTCTCCTCTCTCCTCTCTCTCTCTCTCTCTCTCTCTCTCTCTCTCTCTACCTAGTGAGGCCCTCCGCAACTTCGTGAGACCCGGTTTCAAAAAATAAAGCATGAAAAAAATAGGGCCGGGGGTGTAGCGCGGAGGTAGAACACCCCTGCGTTCAACCCCCGGTACCGCAAAAAAAAAATTTAAAAAAAAAAAAAAAATAAAAAATAAAGCTGGGCATGGTGGCGCACGCCTGTAATCCTAGTACGTGGGAGGCTGAGACCGGAGGATCTGGGTTCACAGCCAGCCTCAGCTACTTAGTGAGGTCTTCTGCAATTTAGTGAGATGCTGTTTCAAACTAAAGAATAAAAAATAGGGCTGGGGTGTAGCTTGGAGGTAGAATGTCCCTGGGTTCCATCCCCAGTATCACAAAAATAAATAAAAAATAAAATAGGGCTGGGGATGCAGGAAAAGAAAAGAAAGAAGGCCATTTTCAATGAGGAACAATGGGTAGGAGGTGATCAGTTGGAACATTTGGAAGATAAGATGGGGAAGGATTACAAGCATGGTTAACACTTGAAGGCCCTGCCTCAGAACGAAATGATAGAGACCTTGGGCCTTGGAGGTCAGTGCTTCTGCATTACCCACAGATCTTGTTAAAATGCAAAGTATGGTTTAGTAGATCTGAGGTGGGGTCTGGGGTTTTGTGTGTGTGTGTATGTGTGTACACATGCACACTGGGGATTGAACCCAGGGGTATCTACTGCTGAGCTACACCCCCAGCTCTTTCTCTTTTTTCTTTTTTCTTTTTTTTTTGTGCGGTACCAAGGATTGAACCCATGGGCGTTCTACCTCCGCGCTACACCCCCGGCCCTATTTTTTTTATACTTTATTTTGAAACCAGGTCTCACGAGGTTGCGGAGGGTCTCACTAAGGAGAGAGAGAGAGAGAGAGAGAGAGAGCTGAGGCTGGCCTTGAACCTGGATCCTCTGGTCTCCGCCTCCCAAGTACTGGGATTACAAGCATGTGCCACCATGCCCGGCTCTTTTTTCTTTTAAACAGGGTTTCACTCAGTTGTTGAGGCTGGCCTTGAACCTGTGATCCTCCTGTCCTAGCCTCCTAAGTACTAGAATTACAGGTGTGTACCACCATGCCCAGCTAAGGTTCTGCATTTCTTACAAGCTTCCAGGTGATTCTGATGCTGCTGGCCCAGGGACCACATGTTTTTTCTTTGTTTTGTTTTGTTTTGGGTACTGGAGATTGGACCCAGGGGCATTCTACATCTGAGCTACACCCCTGGCCTTTTTAATTTTTTGTTTTGAAACAGGGTCTCATTAGGTTGCTGAGAGTCTCGCTAAGTTGCTGAGGCTGTCCTCAAACCTGCAATCCTCCTGTTTCAGCCTCCCAAGTACTGGGATTAAAGGCGTGTGTCACCACACCAAGCTCAGGGACCACACTTTTGAGTAGCAAAGCTCTACAGGAGGCCATTTTATAAAATAAGGCAATTGAAGCTCAAATAGTCAGCATACTTAATCTAGGATCATGGGGTTAGGATGAGGTTCCTAGATCTCTGAGTTCCCAGTCCGGTGCTCCTTCTACCAAGCTACAATGCTGCTTACCTTCAGAGCAGTGTCTATCTTTGTCTCATCCTTGTTTGACTGAATGGCACCGGGAAGCATGCTCTGGGGATGGAAGGCCGAAAGATCAGGGTGGGCCAGGCGTGGTGGCGCACCCTTGTAATCCCAGTACTTTGGGAGGCGGAGACCGGAGGATCCTGGTTCGCGGCCAGCCTCAGCTCTCTCGTTCTCTCTCTCCCAGTCTCTCTCTCTCTCTCTCTCTCCTTAGTGAGGCCCTCCGCAACTTCGTGAGACACGGTTTCAAAATAAAGTATAAAAAATAGGGCCGGGGGTGTAGCGCGGAGGTAGAACGCCCCTGCGTTCAATCCCTGTACCGCAAAAAAAAAAAAGAAAGAAAGAAAGATCAGGGTGGTATCAGAGGGGCCTGTGACAGACAGGAAAGGAACAGAGTGAGAAGCCCAAAGAAGAGAGGGAATAAAACCATGGCTGACACGTGGAGGAGGTCTAGGAAGGCCATGCTGAGCAGCCAGTAGGGGCCAAGTTGGGCAGGGCCTAGTGGGCAAACAAGGAGTTTGAACTAGTACTACTACCGCCTTCCTGGACTCAATGGGGGAACACTAGAGGGTTTAAACAAGGGAGTATCATGATGAGTGACAGATCTGGGACTATTAACTGGCTGCAGTTCAGAAAACATTGATGTGGAGGGAGGAGAGGGTTAAGCCACACAGGCAGGGAGGCCTCCGCGCTGATCCAGGTGATGTGAGGTCCACTTGACAGGCTGAATGACTGACGATGCGGGAAAGGAGGGAAGAGGCAAGACACCAGTTTTGTTTTGTTTTTGGTGTGTGTGTGTGTGTGTGTGTGTGTGTGTGTGTGTGTGTTACTAGGAATTGAACCTAGAGGCATTCCGCCTCTGAGCTACACCCCCAGCCCTATTTTATTTTTTGTTTTGAAACAGGGTCTTGCTAGGTTGTTGAGTTTGTCCTCGAACCTGTGATTCTCCTGTCTCAACCTCCCAAATACTAGGATTACAGGCATGCGCCACCATGCCCGACTAGACACCAGTTTCTGACTTGGGTACCTGGGTTGGTAGGGAGATCATTCCCTGAGATGGGGGCCAGGGGAGGTTCAGTATGAGACCCAGTGGGTTTGAAGAGACTGTGAGGCACCCAGTAGTGATGTTAGGGTCTAACGTTAGGACCTCACATTGCCTGCCAGCCTTAGATACCATCTAGCCCAACACACCTACTTTACGGATGGGGGTGGGGACAGGAAGAAGCTGGTGTACTTGAAAAACCTTGGAGACAGAGAGATGTGCTCATAAGTCCTATGTCTGCTAATAATTTCCATGTAGCCTTGGGTAATTTACTTAGTACCTCTGAATGTCGGGTCCCATCTCAAAGTTACTGAGAAGGTAGGACGTGCCCCTCTTGTAAGGAAGTGCCTAGTCAGGGCCTGGGAGTTCCAACACCCAGGGGACACTGAGGCTTGGCCAGGGGTCCTGAAGGAGCCTGAGGGCCCCAGGGCCCAGACAGCTGGAAGAAGTCTGACTGCTCTGCTCTGTTCTCTCCAATCTACCTGTAGGTTCATAATATTAGCCTCCAGGAAGGGGAGACGATAACCGTGGAGGGCCTGGGGGGCCCTGACCCACTGCCCCTGGCCAATCAGTCTTTCCTGCTACGGGGCCAAGTCATTCGCAGCCCCAGCCACCAAGCAGCCCTGAGGTTCCAGAGCCTCCCACCACCTGCTGGCCCTGGTACCTTCCATTTCTACTACCAAGGTAAGGCCTGAGCAGCTGAGAGGGGAACCAGCCCAGAGTGGCTGCCCTCCTGGGGGTCTCTGGTGCTATACAGCCTGAGGGGAGAGGGAGTAGTAACATACAGCACAGGTCCCCAGTGAAGCTCTGTCCAAGTGGAGGTAAGTATTGCTCATGGTCACCTCTAGTACCTTCCCTCCTCCACCACCACCTTACAGAACTGCTCTTTATTGGGGGGATTGAACCCAGGGGCATTCTGCCTCTGAGCTACACCCCCAGCCCTACTTTATTTTTTATTTTGAAACAGGGTCTCATTAAATTGCTGAGGGCCTCACTAAGTTGCTGAGGCTGGCCTTGAACCTACAATCCTCCTGTCTCAGCCTCCCAAGTACTGGGATTACAGATGTGCACCACTATGGCCGGCTGCATGGCTGCTCTTGACTCAGGATCAGGTAGCCCCCAAGTGCACCCACTATCACTCACTCATTCATTCATTCAGTAAAAGAATGAGTGGTATCTGCTCTTTGCCAAGCTTGTGCTGGACTTTGGCAATATCAAGATGTACCAGCTGAGGTCCTTGCCCTCAAGTTCAGAATCTCAGGAGGAGGCAGGCACTTAAACAGGCAATAACAATAAAAGCTTCTCTCCAAAGGCAAGGGGATCAAGGTCAAAGGGTATTGACAATGACCATCTGGAGGTCTTTAGCGCCAGCCTGGCCTTCCTCACCTACCAGGAACCTGGCCCATGCCCCAGTCTGCTCAGAACACTTCTTTTTTTTTTTTTTTTTTTGCAGTACTGGGGATTGAACCCAGGGGCATTCTATCTCTGCGCTACCCCCCCCCGGCCCTATTTTTTATCCTTTTTTCTGAAACTGGGTTTCACGAAGTTGCGGAGGGACTCACTAAGTAGCTGAGGCTGGCCGCGAACCCAGATCCTTCGGTCTCTGCCTCCCAAGTACTGGGATTACAAGCGTGCGCCACCATGCCCAGCTTCAGAACACTTCTAGAAGGAGGAAAGTAGAATGATGTGGGGAAATCAGACTCAGAAGATGGGCAAATCTGTGTTTGAGTCTCCTTCACACTAGCTGTTGACCTTGGACAGGTCATTTGACCTCTTTGACCCTCCTTTCCTTTTTTTTTTTTTTGCGGTACCAGGGATTGAACGCAGGGGCGTTCTACCTCCGTGCTACACCTCCAGCCCTATTTTTTATGCTTTATTTTGAAACTGGGTCTTACGAAGTTGCGGAGGGCCTCACTAAGTAGAGAGAGAGACAGGGAGAGAGAGAGAGAGAGAGAGAGGGAGAGCTGAGGCTGGCCACGAACCCGGATCCTCCAGTCTCTGCCTCCCAAAGTACTGGGATTACAAGCGTGTGCCACCCCGCCCGGCCGACCCTCCTTTCCTAATGTAAGAGGAGACCAAAACATCTACCCCACAAAGTAAACAAAATAGTGCAAGTCAAGTGCTTAGCACAGGCTCCATTCAGGAAAGTGGTATACACAGTTCGCAGGATGGGGTGGGGAGGGAATGGAGCTTGGAATTCTGCTGCACCCTCATGGGTGTCCTCTCTGGGCACCAGAAGTCAGCTTGATCCTTTGCACAGGTTAACCAATTTAGACCAGGGAGTGCTAATAGGGACATAATTGGTGTGAACAATCCTTGGATTGTCTTGCATTATGATGGTCCATTTCTGCAGCCCTGCAGGGGGTAACAGCCAGCAGGTGGACCGGCACTCCAGGGGCTGGGGATGTTCAGAACCTTAAGAACCTGTTGGGTTCTGGCTTCTTCTCCACCCAAATTGGGGGAGCCGTCTGGCATGGCAGCAGAGAGCCTGGTGGTGGGCAGTGGTTGTGCAGGGGCTAGGCAGGGGCGAGGGGCCAGCAGAGGCAGGCGTGAGCATCTAGGCGGCCCGCCAGCCTCCCTAATGGCTCATCAATCCTCCCCGCAGCCGGCATAATTTCACGCCATGGTAACCTTTTCTCTTGCTACAAATTCCTTTGCACAAAACTCCAGACCCCCTCTCTGTCAGACCAGACAAAAGTGGCTGAATGGCGGCCGGTAGGAGGCCCATCAAGGGGGATCAGACCCCAAGGCAGGGCTGGGAGAGCTGGCCCAGTCCTGCTCCTTCTCGGCTCCCGGAAGCCCTCCCTCCTTCGGCCCAGTTTTTGTCAATGATCAGCTCTTTCCTTAATGAGTGTAATTCCCCTAATTATAGGCTGTAATTAGCCCTGATCCCAGAGATGGGAACGGGAGGAGCGTGTGCTCACACGCGCATCTCGTGGGCTGGAGAAAGAGGGTGCCAGGAGGAGGGGGCGAGTACATATGCCAGTGTTGGGGGTGTCAGGGGTTAAGGTTGGAGGTCACAAGGATGGGCCCCCATGAGGGCGTCCATGGCAGGACCAAGTTCCAACTCCCGACCTGCAGCCTCCGAAGGGCGGGGAGGCAGAGGGTCCCGACAGGCACACCCCTCCTCCATTCTTGGCACCGGACTTCGCTCCAGAAACAGACGCCAAAGAGAAAATAACTCAACAGATTGCAGTGGTTCAGGCTCCCCGGGAACGGTTGTCATGGCAATAGGAGGAAGCTCATCCTGGGAAGAGGTACTTTAACCATCATGGAGTCTGGGGGGCTTCATCCTCGGCCCCCAGCCTCCTGCCCTTGCCTCATCTTGCCCAGTTTCATCTGTGAAACGTAACCTCCTTCCCAAGCTGTCATAGTACTCAAGGGGCAGATGTAAGTACAAGTGCTAAGCCTGACATCTTGCTCATGGTCTAGATCTCCCAGGTCACCAGCCCTTCAACACCCTCCCCTCTGGGAATAGCACCCACATCCTTTTCCTCCATCCCAACCTGGTCTGGGATCTCTCTCCAGATCACGACCCAGAGCCTTTTGTCTATTATCCTCAAGTTTCTCAGAACCCTGGTTTCTGCTTTTTTTTTTTTTTTTTTTTGCGGTACTGGGGATTGAACCCGGGGGCGTTCTACCTCCGAGCTACACCCCCAGCCCTATATTTTATTCTTTATTTTGAAACAGGGTCTCACTAAGTTGCAGAGGGCCTCACTAAGTAGCTGAGGCTGGTCACAAACCTGTGATCCTCCTATCTCAGCCTCCCAAGTACTGAGATTACAAGCGTGCGCCACCACGCCCAGCTTCTACTTTATTTTTATATTTTAATTTTTTAAATTTTTTTGCGGTACTGGGGATTGAACCCAGGGGCATTCTACCTCCAAGCTACACCCCCAGCCCTATTTTTTTATTCTTTATTTTGAAACAGGGTCTTGCTAAGTTGCGGAGGGCCTTGCTAAGTAGCTGAGGCTGGCCGCAAACCTGGATCCTCCTGTCTCAGCCTCCCAAGTACTGGGATTACAAGGGTGCACCACCACACCTGGCTGGTTTCTACTTTAACTGGGGAAGTGAGAGTGGGGGATGGAGCCAGGTGCAGTGGCGCATGCCTGTAATCCCAGTACTTGGGAGACTGAGGCAGGAGGATCGCAGGTTCAAGGCCGGCCTCAACAATTTAAATTAAAAAATAAATAAAAGGGACTAGGGTGTAGCTCAGAGATAGAATGACCTGGGGTCAATCCCTAATACAAAAAAAAAAAAGAAAAGAAAAGAAAGAAAGAAGGCCGGGCGTGGTGGCACACGCTTGTAATCCCAGTACTTTGGGAGGCGGAGACCGGAGGATCCTGGTCTCTCTCTCCCTGTCTCTCTCCCTCTCTGTCTCTCTCTTTCTCTCCTTAGTGAGGCCCTCCGCAACTTCGTGAGACCCGGTTTCAAAATAAAGTATAAAAAATAGGGCCGGGGGTGTAGCGCGGAGGTAGAACGCCCCTGCGTTCAATCCCCGGTACCGCAAAAAAAAAAAAAAAGAAAGTAAGGAGTTGGGGATGGAAAGCAAGTGTTCTAGAGCCAGGAGCTCGATCCCCACTCTACCATTTATTTACCATGTGATGAGGGCACACAGACTCTTTGAACCTCAGACTCTCTAAACCTCAGTTTTCCTTATCTACAAATGGGTTAATAACCCCTACCTTGCCTTCCTTCCTCTCAAGCATACTGTATCAAGTAAGAAGAGTGGGAAGGCACTTTAGAAGCTGGTAAGTGTGCCGGGCGTGGTGGCGCACTCTTGTAATCCCAGTACTTGGGAGGCTGAGACAGGAGGATCTGGGTTCGCAGCCAGCCTCAGCTACTTAGTGAGGCCCTCCGCAACTTAGTGAGACCCTGTTTCAAAAGAAAGAATAAAAATAGGGCTGGGAGTGTAGCCCGGAGGTAGAATGCCCCTGGGTTCAATCCCCAGTACCACAAAAAAAAAAAAAAAAAAAAAAAGCTGGTTAGTTCTGCAAATATGAGATGCTATTAGTACTCGAAATTACAAAGAGTAACAGCAGGCTGGAGGGTAAGGTATTTGTTTTGTGCCAGGCACTGCACATATGACCTCTCATTTAATCTCCACAGCATTTGATGCAGTACTCTAAATGGGTGGGTAAGCAAGGATTAATTGAGGCACAGAGAAGGGAGGTAACTTGCCCAAAGTGGCACAGCAAGTAAGGGAGCTCATGTTCAAACTCAGACATTCTGACCCCAGAGCCCACCTCCTAAGCATTGCCCTGTACTGTCTGCCAGTCACAACTAGCCTCTTTTCGGCCATTCTCTCAAGAACCCTGCAAGAGATGGAAGAGATGTAGTCACAGACATGGCAACTAAGAACAAGACAAGTGAAAATCACAAAACTCCAGCTTTAGGACCCTGGTCTGCCCAGACAGGCAGTCCCTTTTTCTGTTCACACAAAAGTACAGAGATGCATAGCCCACGCCTTCTCTCAGCCTCTTTCCTTAACCCTTCCAGGCCTCCTTCTCCACCTCTCCCACCAGAGCCAGAATTCCAAGTTTTAGCTAGGCTCCAGGGTTGAGATTTGCCAGGTTGTTTTGTAGGATTTGCTGCCATCATGTGGTCATACTTAGTATGACAATTCCCAAGCTACCAGGGTTCCTAGGGCACCTAGTCCTGCCCCAGCTTCCATGAAAGCTGCTCAGCACCATTGTCATCAAGCTCTTTAACATTTCTCAGTGAATACTAGGGAAGCTTTCTCCATCCAACTCTAGTCTTTCCTGCCGCCATTCATATTTGTCTCCTACAGAAAACATATTACACGCTGGGCGTGGTGGCGCACGCTTGTAATCCCAGTACTTGGGAGGCAGAGACCGGAGGATCCGGGTTCGTGGCCAGCCTCAGCTACTTAGTGAGGCCCTCCGCAACTTCGTGAGACCCGGTTTCAAAATAAAGGATAAAAAATAGGGCCGGGGGTGTAGCTTGGAGGCAGAACGCCCCTGGGTTCAATCCCCAGTACCGCAAAAAAAAAAAAAGAAAGAAAACATATTACATTTAACATCAGTATACGCTACTCACTATATCAAGCGCTTTCACATCTACAAGTTACTCCATAAACACTTATTTCTCTGGGTGTGGTGCTGGGGATTGAACCCAGGTCCTTTAACAAAGCCAACATTCCACCACCGAGCTGCACTCCAAGGTTTTTTATTTTGTTTTGTTTTTTTGAGACAGGGTCTCCTTAAGTTGCCCAAGCTGGCCTTGAATTTGCAATGCTCTTGTCTCAGCCTCCTAATTATCTGGACCTATAGGCATGTGCCACTGTGCCCCAGCTGGCCTTGAATTTGCAGTACTCCTGTCTCAGCCTCCTGAGTAGCTGGGGACTACAGGCATGTGTCACTGTGTCCTGCCATAAATACTTTTTGAAAATATATTATCAAAGCCGGGTGTGGTGGTGCACGCTTGTAATCCCAGTACTTGGGAGGCTGAGACAGGAGGATGGCAGGTTCGCGGCCAGCCTCAGCTACTTAGTGAGGCCTCCGCAACTTAGTGAGACCCTGTTTCAAAATAAAGAATAAACAATGGGGCTGGGGTGGAGCTCGGAGGTAGAACGTCCCTGGGTTCAAACCCCAGTACTGCAAAAGAAAAAAAAAAGGAAATATATTATCAGCTGAGTGCCAGAGAAACCAAGTTGAATAAAATACTATGCACTTTAGTCTTACAATAACCCTGTAAATGGGCTGGCATTTTAAACCTTATTTAAAAAATGAGGAAACAGACACAAAAAGATTAAGTAACCTGCCTAAAGTGTCACAAACCTTGAACGAGAACCCAAGCCTCCTAACTAGCCTAGGCTGCTGGAAATATCATTGGCATCTTCTTTTTTTTTTTTTTTTTGGTGGTACCGGGGATTGAACCCAGGGGCGTTCTACCTCCGAGCTACACTCCCAGGCCTATTTTTTATACTTTATTTTGAAACCGGGTCTCACAAAGTTGCAGAGGGCCTCACTAAATAGCTGAGGCTGGCCGCGAACCTGGATCCTCCGATCTCAGCCTCCCAAGTACTGGGATTACAAGCGTGCGCCACCACGCCTGGCCATAGGCATCTTCTCAGGAAGAGATCTGAGTCTTTTCTGAAACTCCTAATGCTTCCTCTGGTCCCAGATGATACCTCCAGGCAGCTGGGGCAGACTGGCACAGGTCTTTACATCCCCCACTCGTCATGGCTCAGTCCCCACGCACATACAATGTCACCCATTCTCTCTCTGCAGCCTATCTCCTGAGCTGCCATTTTCCCCGACGTCCAGCTTATGGAGATGTGACTGTCACCAGCCTCCACCCAGGAGGCAGCGCCCGCTTCCACTGTGCCACTGGCTACCAGCTGAAGGGTGCCAGGTTCCTCACCTGTCTCAACGCCACCCAGCCCTTCTGGGATTCCCAGGAGCCTGTCTGCATTGGTGAGTGGCCCCAGGGGAGAAGGCTCAGTGCTGAGCAGAGGGTCCGGGTGGGGATCATCCCTGCTGTCTGTTGCTGTCTGGCACTTTCATTTACTGTCTATAAGGAAGCCAGAAAATGGTCGCACACCTCAGTGGTATTCATCCAACATGCACTTATTGAGCACCTACTATATGGAGGCACTACAGGTATACAGAGCTGAATTAAGCAGAGACTCTGCCCTCAAAGAGCCCATGGTTCCAGGAAAGGGAGAAGAAGAAGGCACGTAGGTCACCAAGTGCCAGAGCAGGAAGTAAAAGGTACCAGTGCAAAGACATACAGTGACCTGAGAGGGGACGAAGCAATCATTCTTATTTATTTATTTTTTTTTTTTTTTTTTTTTTTTTT
>PVJS01063259.1:0-10531 GCA_004027185.1 Glis glis | reverse complement strand
CTGGCCACCCAGTCCTGAAGAAAAAGAACTTTTGTGGAAGAGAAAGAACTTCACCTTCCACTGAAGATCACGCCTGTTGTTATACTCAGCGGGCTACCTGCTGGCCAGCAGACTTCCTGGCTCCACTCCTCTCTGCCCCCAAAAGACCTGTCCCTAAAATTAACATTCTGACAAAAATTTTAAAAAAAGGCATTTTCCCACCGAGTACCTCTAACCAACCCCCTCCCCATTTCCAGTGACTATAAAAAGAGACTGCAAAACTTTGGGGAGGCTGCTCTCACTTCTTGAGGTGGCCCGCGTTTTTCCTAACGTGTTATCCCTTTTCCTTGAATTAAACCTCTGACTTTTTCTCTGACTGGCGAGTGTTGAAATTCTTTTCTACACAGACCCAAGGACCCTGGGACCCTGAGGTGAGTTTCCCATCCAGGCTGGGGAACTCTTAGGACCCTCCGGTGGAGCTATCGAGCGCACCCTGACATGACCCAAATTCATTTTGAAAGGAATTCTTTGGCTAATTCTTTTATTTTATTTTATTTTATTTTATTTTTTCTTTTTTTTTTTACGGTAGTGGAGATTGAACCCAGGGGCCTTCTACCTCCGAGCTACACCCCCAGCCCTATTTTTTATTCTTTATTTGAAAACAGGGTCTCACTGAGTTGCGGAGGGCCTCACTAAGTAGCTGAGGCTGGCCGTGAACCCAGATCCTCCGGTCTCAGCCTCCTGAGTACTGGGAGTACAGGCATGCGCCGCCACACCCAGCTTTTGGCTGCTTCTCAAGAGTGGACAGATGGGATGAGGAAACCAGATTGGAGGTCACTGCCCTGATCTGGGAAAGAAGCGGCAGCGGCCTGGGCTGGGTTGGTGTCTGGCTAGCTGGGGAGTGGTCGTCAGGTTCTGGATATAGCTTGAAGGGTGGAGCCGACTGGCTCAAATGCTCCTGATAAATGTTTTAAAAATTGTGGTTAAATATACATAACATAAGATTTACCATCTTAAGCCAGGCATTGTGGCGCACGCTTGTAATCCTAGTACTTGGGAGGCTGAGACAGGAAGATCGCAGGTTTGAGGACAGCCTCAGCAAGTAGTGAGAGCCTGTGTCAATTTCCTTCTTCTTTAAGGCTGAGTAATATTCTGTGCTCTGCATAGAACACACTTTGTTTATCCACTCATCCGTGGACGGACCAGGAACTGGTTTCAGCTTTGGGCGGCATCTGGAGTGGCCGCGCAGTGGGGTGTGATGAACCTGGCAGTGGGTTCCAGCCCTGCAGTCTCAGCCCCACCATGCGTGCGGCGGTTCTGTGGCCTGTGTTTCCCAGGAGTACACACTTGGGCGGGGCTTTGGAACGGGGCCAAGGCTTTCCACATCGGCACAGGTGGAATGTGGTTTGGGGACAGCGTCTTTCCGGGTCCTCCCTGGGAGCCTGTGACGCAGAGGTGGGAGCTGTCCCTGCATCTCCCCCAAAGAGAGCCACATCTTTACCAAGCCTCTACAGGAGCATGGCTGCTTCTCCACTCTTCAAGTCCTCTCTTCTTTTTTTGCCTTCCCTTAGATTTTGCCTTCTTTCTATTTTCTTTTTCTTTTTTTTTTTTTTTGCGGCACCGGGGATTGAACCCAGGAGCGTTCTATCTCCGCACTACACCCCCGGCCCTATTTTTTATACTTTATTTTGAAACCAGATCTCATGAAGTTGCAGAGGGCCTCACTAAGTAGAGAGAGAGAGAGAGAGAGAGAGAGAGAGAGAGAGAGACAGGTAGAGAGAGACAGAGAGAGAGCTGAGAGGCTGGCCGTGAACCCAGATCCTCTGTCTCTGCCTCCCAAAGTACTGGGATTACAAGCATGTACCACCACGCCCAGCTCTTTCTATTTTCTTTTCCTCTTTTCTCCCCTTCCTTCCTTCCTTCCTTCCTTCCTTCCTTCCTACCTTCCATCCATCCATCCATCCATCCATCCATCCATTCATACTGGGGATTGAACCCAGGGGCATTCTACCTCAAAGCTAGACCCCCCAGCCCTTTTTCAACTGTTTTATTTTTTTTTATTTTTTTTTTTGTTGTTGTTTGTGGTACCGGGGATTGAACCCAGGGGCGTTCTACCTCTGAGCTACACCCCAGCCCTATTTTTTATCCTTTATTTTGAAACCAGGTCTCACTAAGTTGCGGAGGGCCTCACTAAGTAGCTGAGGCTGGCTGCGAACCCGGATCCTCCGGTCTCCATCTCCCAAGTACTGGGATTACAAGTGTGCGCCACCACGCCTGGCTTCTCAACTGTTTTATTTTGAAACAGGGTCTTGCTATGTTGCCAAGGGTCTCACTAAGTCGCTGAGGTTGGCCTCAAACCTTCAATCTTCCTATCTCAGCCTCCCAAGTACTTGGATTATAAGCATGCGCCTCCACGCCTGGCTTCATTGTAGTTTTTGATTAGATAATGTTAGATATTTAGTTTGTGACCGGCTCAGCATCTCTTCTTAGCACTAAGGATTTTCAGCCGATTCTCACGTGTTTTCCAACCGGTCTGCAGAGAACGATGCCATCCCAGCAGTTATTCCTGTTCTTTCTGGGTCTGTGCATGTGATCCGAGCAGTGTTAAACACGAGCGACATCCTTGGCTCGCTCTTGCCTCACGATGGGCGCTCCTGGTGTTTGCCACTAAGTCTGATGCGGAAGGTTGGCTGGAGGTGGTGCTTTTGCTCTTCCTGTTTTATTGAGGTTGTTACTAGGAGTGTGGATTTTATTAAATGCCTTCTAGGCATCCTGTTATTACTTTGATTATTGCTTCTCTCTCTTTTTTTTTTTTTTTGCGGTCCTGGGGATTGAACCCAGGGGCATTCTACCTTCAAGCTACACCCCCAGCCTTATATTTTATCCTTTATTTTGAAACAGGGTCTCACTAAGTTGCAGAGAGCCTCACTAAGTAGCTGAGGCTGGCCGTGAACCTGCAATCCTCCTGTCTCAGCCTCCCGAGTACTGGGGATTACAAGTGTGCGCCACCACACCTGACTTGCTTCTCTTTTTACCCTGGCATCTCCTTCAGATGGGCTCCTGTGAATATCCTCCATGTCACAGGTTTCTTTGATTCTTTTAAGCATTTTCCTGCACCCTGGACTTTTTTTGTGTGTGTGCGGTACCGGGGATTGAACCCAGGGGTGTTCTACCTCTGAGCTATACCCCTGGCCCTATTTTTTACCCTTTATTTTGAAACTGGGTCTCACGAAGTTGCGGAGGGCCTCACTAGGTAGCTGAGTCTGGCTGTGAACCTGGATCCTCCAGTCTCAGCCTCCCAAGTACTGGGATTACAAGCGTGTGCCATCACGCCCGGCTCACCCTGGACTTTTTTAAAGTTTGTCACCTACCATGCTTTGCCGTGTATGTTTCTTTACCTCAACTCTAGTGTTTGGCGCCTTTTGTCTAATTGCTCTGATTTCAGATAATTTCTTCTTCATCACTCCTGGCCCTATAAAATCTTGAATTTCAATGAGAGCACAAATTAGAGATTTTCTAAGATTTCCAGTTCCTTCCGGTAACTTTGTTTCATGAGCAGCTGTTTACCGGAAGTCCTCAGATGAGCCCCCTTTCATGAACTGCCAAGATTGTCCATAGAGACCTAGTGATTATTCTACAAGGGAAGCTTGTGTGTGTCCAGAATTGGAAACTGAGAGGAATTCCTTTGGAGAGCATGTGAGTGTCAGGACAGATCTTTTATGCCCAGCTGAAGGAAGAGGAGAAAATGCTTTTGCGTTTGCAAAAGGGTAAGAGTGAAGAGAGCAGTGAAGTCTGGATATAGTTTCCGCATTCTTTTCTTGCTTTGTGGGGTGTTTGTTTTACTTTTGTTTGTTTGTTTGTTTGTAATGGGAATTGAACCCAGGGGTGTTCTACCTTCAACCTACCCTTCCTGCTTTTTTACTTTTTATTTGGAAACAGGGTCTTACTAAGTTGCGGAGGGCCTCTCTGAGTTGCTGAGTCTGGCCTCGCACCTGCGATCCTCCTGTCCCAAGTGCTGGGATGACAGGTGTGCACCGCCACGCCCGGCTGTGCTGTGTTTGGTTGTTGGCTACGCTCCTGTGACCGCCCTTGGCCATGGCTTGGGTTATCACTGTAATCAGCCGGCCATGGCTGTTTCCCCCCAGTGGCCTTCCAGTGGGGTGGCATCAAGGAGAAAGGAAACCTGGATGGACACCCTCTAAAGAGGCTCTTTGCAGACCTCTGGTCCAGTTACCCTTTTGTATGATGATGATTTTGTAAGGCACCCTTTAATATCCTAAAATGAAATCCATCAGCCGGGCGTGGTGGCGCACACTTGTAATCCCAGTACTTGGGAGGCTGAGACCGGAGGATCTGGGTTTGCGGCCAGCCTCAGCTACTTAGTGAGGCCCTCTGCAACTTAGTGAGACCCTGTTTCAAAATAAAGAATAAAAAATAGGGCTGGGGGGGGTAGCCCAGAGGTAGAACGCCCTGGGTTCAATCCCTGATACCGCAAAAAAAAAAATGAAATCCAGCAATTCATATGCATGGCTAAAAAAAATCAATATAACGCTCTTCCTGTAACATGGAAGAGCATAAAAGGAACCCGTTTCTAATGAAGAGGCTGCGTCAGTGTGTCCAGACAGAAGTCTGACTTCGCTGGGGGACAGTTGGATGCCTGAACGTGGGTGGCTGGTGATAAAAATGCTGCAAACGGGCACACGGGCTGCGGATTCAGATACCAGGGCAGCGTTGACATCGGTGACTTTTTTTTTTTCTTTTATTGGAGGTACTGGGGATGGAACCATGGAACCCAGGGGCATTCTACCTCCGAGCTACACCCCCAGCCCTATTTTATTCTTTTTTTAAAAGTTTGAAACAGGTTCTCACTAAGTTACAGAGAGTCTCACTAAGTTGCTGAATCTGGTCTCAAGCCTGCAATCCTCCTGTCTCAGCATCCCAAGTACTGGGATTACTGGCTGACATCAGTGACTTTCTAAAATGCGGACAACTCAGGGCAAACTTCTAAACAAAACAGAGTACCGTCTTCCCTTGATGATACATGTCAGTTGCGTTCCTAGAACATTCAGTGTATAAAAATAATACTCCATAAAGCTGTTTTAGTGTTTCCATGAAATATAGAGTTAGATTGTGGACTTAGCTGCTTATAAACAGTTTTTCTACCTTCATGAATGCTGGCATAAGAGGAAATGAGAGGGGCTGATCAGGTGCCGTGGCACATGCCTGTAATCATAGTACCTGGGAGGCTGAGACAGGAGGATCACAGGTTTAAGGCCAGCCTTAGCAACTTGGCAACTCAGTGAGACCCTGTTTCAAAATTAAAAAAATAAGCCGGGCATGGTGGTGCATACTTGTAATTCCAGTACTTGGGAGGCTGATACAGGAGGATTGCAGGTTTGAGGACAGCCTCAGCAACTTAGTGAATCCCTCCATAATTTAATGAGACTCTGTTTCAAAATAAAAAATAAATGCCAGGCATGGTGGCACATGCTTGTAATCCCAGTACTTGGGAGGCTGAGATAGGAGGATCCAGGTCGCTGCCAGCCTCAGCTACTTAGTGAGGCCCTCCGCAACTTAGTGAGACCCTGTTTCCAAATAAAGAATAAAAAAATAGGGCTAGGGATGTAGCTCAGAAGTAAAATGCCCCTGGGTTCAATCCCCAGTTCTGCAAAAGAAAAGAAAAGAAAAGAAAATAGGGCTGGCGGTGTAGCTTAGAGGTAGAATCTTCTGGGTTCAATCTCCAGTACCACAAAAATAAAATAAAATAAAAGTGAAAAAAAATAAAAAGGGCTGGAGGTGTAGCATGGAGATGTAGCCCCTGGTTCAGTCCCAGTACCCCTTGCCCCCCCCAAAAAAGAAAAATCCCTCAGCCACTGTATAACTAACACAGAAGATAGAGAAGGACATTTTCCACTGGGACTGTCCTCCCCAGTTGTGACTAAAGTCCTTGAGGAGGGCCCCGCTTCTTCTAACCGTACGCATCACTGTATTAGTTTTCGAGAAGGGGACCATGATTTGCTCCTTAGTTGGAGCCAGGGTCCATTGCCTGTCCCCAGGCTCCATCACAGAAGAGGAGAGGATTGCAGGGTCCCACGCGGAACAAGTGTTATGTTCCAGGAGGAAGTTCTACTTCTCTGGTTCTGCACAATCGTCACATTGGGTGGAAGGGAAACAGAGGCCTTTCCACTGAATTCATGGAATATGAACGTTCCAGCCCTGAACTCGGCCGTGACCTTCTGCGGCGTTCAAGTCCCTCAGTGGAAAACATGATCAGATCTCTTCTGCTCTTTTCCTGGCGCCGACACACAGCGGCCTCTCAGCGCTGCCGCTCCCCTTCTCAGACTTTCTCTGGATTACTGAGCTGGACACTGAATTGTCTGTGTTTTGCGCATTGATTTCCACTTCAAAAACAAACCTTTTCTTTTAATATACCAGGGACTGAACCCAGGGGCGTTCTACTTCAGAGCTCCACCCCCAGCCCTATTTTTCGTTCTTTATTTTGAAACAGGGTCTCACTAAGTTGCAGAGGGCCTCACTAAGTAGCTGAGGCTGGCTGCAAACCCGGATCCTCCGGTCTCAGCTTCCCAAGTACTAGGGTTACAAGCGTGCGCCACCATGCCTGGCTGGGCCAAGGCGTTTTCTTAGAGTGGACTGACTGCTTGATGTTCCTTAAATTCTTTCCACACTGATATTATGTCTTCTATGTCTTCCAGTTCTTGTTTTTTTTTTTTTTTTAAATATGAGCAAGAAAAGCCGGGCATGTTGGAGCATGCCTGTAATCCCAGTACTTGGGAGGCTGAAACAGAAGGATTGCAGGTTCAAAGCCAGCCTCAGCAATTTAGTGAGACTCTCAGCCACTTAGCGAGACCCTGTTTCCAAATAAAAAAATAAAATCAGGCTGTGGGTGTCACTCAGAGGTAGAATGCCCCTGAGTTCAACCCCCCAGTACCACAAAACAAACAAAAATATGAGCAAGAATCGAGATGCTCAGGAAGAAGACTGCATGCAGGATCCTTTCACACGTTTGCACATACTCCCTTAATCATTAATTTTAGAGTTGCTACCCCCATTTTTAGTGACTCACGTGTATCAGTTAGCTTTTTCATCACTGTCACCAAAACACCTGACAAGAACAACTGAGAGGAGGAAAGAAAGGTTCATTTGGCTCATGATTTCAGAGGTTCAGTCCATAGCTGGCTGGCTCCAAGGAAGAAGCATCATGGTGGCAGAACATGGTGGGAGAAAGCCATTCAGCTCCTGACTGCTAGAAGCCGAGAGAGGGAGAGGAGGGAACCAGGGACAGAGAGAGTCCTCAAGGCTCTGTTCCCAGCCACGCCCCACCTCCGAACCTAGCTGCACTGCCTAACACAGGAGGTTCCAAACCATAACGTCGCCTTCACTGAGGCTTTTAAAAGCATTCAGCATTGCTTTCTGAGAAATCATTCATTCATTCTGTCTCTCTCCTCATATTTCATTGGCTTATGTGATACTTAAGTTATAAAAATAAAACACAACTAGCATATAGGCCGGGCATAGTGGCACACACCTGTTGCAGCCAGACTTGGTCCTCTCATTCTTTTATTTTCCCACTTTTGAGAGAGGCATGCCTTGAAATACTTCACTTGGCCAGGCATGGTGGTGCACGCCTGTAATCCCAGTACTTGGGGGGCTAAGACAGGAGGAAGCAGGTTCAAAGTCAAGCCTCAGCTACTTAGTGAGGCTCTCAGAAATTTAGTGAGACCTGTCTCCAAATAAGATATAAAGTTGGGCTGAGGGTGTAGCTTGGTGGTAGAATGCCAATGGGTTCAATCCCCAGTACAAAAAAAAAAAAAATACAACTAGCATAAACAGGTATGGGGACACACACCCTTGATTCTCAGTACGCCTGGTGCTGGGAGCAGAAGTGTAGAGGAACGTACTGGCCCAAAGTATTCATCGTGCCAGGCGCGCCAGTCAGTACTGGCTTCCTTGGTGAACGGGTTGTCTGTAAATTGTCGCGTGGAGGGTGCAGGAGAGAATGTCTGTATTGCCCGAGTATCTTCCTGACCCACAGCTGTCATAGGACCACTTCTCTGCTCAGCGTCCTTTAAGCATCCCTCACTGGGGAAGGCACCATGGGCACCCTCACCTCGACTCAGGTGGCCCCGCTGCAGCTTCATCTCTGTCCCCTGCTGGTGCCTCAACTGTGACTTGTACACAGTCAAGCCGTGTTCCTCCGGGTGAACAAGGACGTGGCCCTGTGGCCCGCATCTTGCTTGTCCAGTATGCCCATGTCCACGCCAAGAGCCTCCCTGCCCGCTGCCCCCGTCCCCTCCTGCCACTGCAGACATTGGCAGAATGCCCTTCTCAGAGCAGGAACCAGCTCACAAGCGGCACCTCCTTCAAAAAGGCCTTTCTGGAACAACTCTCCATGGGGTGTGCTTTCCCCTTTTAAAATCTTCTTTAGTACCGCATGCATGTATATTTCTGTCAAGTCGCGCTCACCACATCCAGCCTCGCCCTGCTTCTCCTTCCTGCCCAACAACCCCAGTGCTTTGAAGTGAACCCAGTTCAGAAAGCCCGAACCTCCTGGGTGAGGGTGAGGGCTCTCTTTCCCCCTTATCTCCTCTTCTTCAAAGCCTGTGTCTCTCTGGCCTCCATTCCTAGCTGGCCAGGCGCCCCCGGGCCTCAGTCATGCTAATTGAGTCCCAGTGAGGAGAGGGCTCTTTTGAGTTCCGAAATAATACAGTCTTGCATTTACCTCCCTTGACTTTTTTTTTTAATGATTAGCTTTATTGAAGAATAATTCACATTCCATCAAATTCACCCGTTTAAAATCTGCAATCCACCGATTTTGAGGAAATTGGTCCGAGTTACAACCAGCGCCACCAATGAATTGTAAAACATTTCTGTTCCGTCAAAAAAACTCTCTCCTTCCTTTCCCACTCGCTCTGTTTCTACCACCAGCTCCAGGCGACCCCTAATCTGCTCTTTATCCTTTTAGAGTCTCCTGGACTTTTCCTGCCACCTTTTCATAACTGGAGTGTTTTCTAGACCAACATGCGTGCGATTTACCTAAGGAACTTTGCATCTGATTCAATGACTTGGCTTGGTGATCTTCTCTTTTACTCTTTCTCCTCAAGTTTCTCTTGGTTTCCTTTGTTGTGTGAACCGAGTCCTTGTTTAGCAAGTTGGCCTTTGGCTTATTAAGAAAGTTGAGCTTTTTTTTTCCCCCTCCCTTAGAGTATGGAAAACTTGAATAATAGTCTCATGTACAAAACAGATACCAACCATTATTTACTGAATAAAGGAATCTAAGTCCCTCTAAGGCACAGAAGAGCTTGTCTTGTTTTTTTTTTTTTTTGTGTGTGTGTGTGTGTGTGTGTGGTACTGGGGGTTGAACTCAGGGGCATTCTACCTCCGCGCTATACCCCCGGCCCTATTTTTTATACTTTATTTTGAAACCACGTCTCACGAAGTTACGGAGGACCTCACTAAGTAGCTGAGGCTGGCTGCAAACCCAGATCCTCCAGTCTCCGCCTCCCAAGTACTGGGATTACAAGCGTGCGCCACCACGCCCGGCAAGAGCTTGTCTTCTTTATGTGCACTATATTCGGGATCATGTCATACAGTTACTTAATTATTTTTTGTAATGAGCAATTTTTTTGGGTAAGTTTTGGTCTCAGCCTCCCAAGTACAGGGATTAGAAGCGTGCACCACCATGCCCGGCTTATTTTTTTATTTGGAAACAGGGTCATGCTAACTTGCTGAGGCTGGCCTCGAACCTGCGATCCTCCTGTCGTAGTCTCCCAAGTACTGGGATGACAGGTGTGCGCCACCACGCCCAGCTCTATTTTTTATTCTTTATTTTGAAACAGGGTCTCACTAAGTTGCTGAGGGCCTCACTAAGTAGCTGAGGCTGGCTGCAAACCTATGATCCTCCTGTCTCAGCCTCCCAAGGACTGAGATTATAAGCATGCGCCACCACGCCCGGCTAAATTTTTGTTTTTTTGACGTCTATGTGTGTGTGTGGGGGGGAGTGTTCTGGGGATTGAACCAGGGGCATTCTACCTCTAAGCTACACCCCAGCCCTATTTTTTATTTATTTTTTTAAATTTTGAAACAGGGTTTCACTAAGTAACTAAGGGCCTCGCTAATTTGCTGTAACTGATCCTCTTGTCTCAGTCTCCCAAGTACTGGGATTATAGGTGTGTGCCACCACGCCCACCTTTGACATTGTCTTTATTAAAATGATTCATGCTCAGTAGCTTAAAGAGTACAGAAAGAAGTAAGGTCTTAAAAAGAAAAGCAAAAAGCTGGGCTTGGTGGCGCACGCTTGTAATCCTAGTACATGGGAGGCTGAGACCGGAGGATCCTGGTTTGTGGCTAGCCTCAGCTACTTAGTGAGGCCCTCTGCAATTTAGTGAGACCCTGTTTCAAAATAAAGAATAAAAAATAGGGTTGGGGGTGTAGCTGGGAGGTAGAATGCCCCTGGGTTCAATCCCCAGTACTGCAAAAAAAAAAAAAGGAAGAAAAGTAAAGCCGGGCATGGTGGCGCACGCTTGTAATCCCA
>PVJS01063258.1:0-10531 GCA_004027185.1 Glis glis | reverse complement strand
AAAAAAAAAAATAAATAAAAAGGATATAGCAATAATTAATGGAGCTAGTATATTTTTATTATTGTTATTGTTATTATTATTGTTTGCGGTACTGGGGATTGAACCCAGGGGCATTCTACCACTAAGCTACATCCTCAGCCCTTTTTGAGACAGGGTCTTGCTAAGTTGCCCAGGTTGGCCTCAAATTTGCAGTTCTCCTGTCTCAGCTTCTCCAGCAGCTGGGGGAGCTAGTGTATTTAAAGCACTGAGAAATATGCCCAGCAACTGTGGACTGCTGTTATATTATTAATGGAAGCTTGCCCATAGTCCTACATCTACTTGGTGGTAAGGTCTGAATTTGAATCCACTTCACCCCCCTAATTCTTCTAACAGATTTTCCACATAGCACTTAGGGTAATCTTTTAGAATAGAAATATGACCATGCCTCTCTTGAGTAAATGCTTCCCACTCCCTTCCCACTTCATGGATTCCTACTCCCTTATAATCAAAATAAAGTTCTTCCCTTGGCTTGCTAAGTGCTCTATAGCCCAGGCTTACCTCCCTTACCTTAACTCACACTTCTCTCCCCCTCTCCCTCTGCCTCCAGTTACGCTGCCTTTGTTTTTGTTGGGTTCCTCTTCAGGATCTTTTCATATGCTCTATCCTATAGAAAGCCTAGAATACTCTTCCCCTTTCACCTAACTAACTCCTACTTTTTTCATAAGCATCATCTTGAATATTATTTCTTCAAGGAACCTCATTAAGTGAGGTCTTTATGTTATATATTTAGGAAAAATAAAGGGTATATAACTTCCCTTTCCTAAGACTCATTCTCTATCCTTGTAGTTATTTGACTGTGATTGGTCTTTCCTATTAGACTCTAAGCTCTGTAAGACAAGGAATGCTTCCATTTCCCTTAGTGGTCTGACACGCTCTAGGCACTTAATAAATATTTTTTTATTTGGATTGAGGTGTGTGTGTGTGTGTGTGTGTGTGTGTGTATGTGTGTGGTAGGTACTGGGGATTGAACCCAGAGGCATTCTACCTCCAATCTATACCTCCAGCCCTTTTTTATTTTGAAATAAATTCTTGCTAAGTTGCTGAGGCTGGCCTCAACCCTGCGATCCTCCTGACTCAGCCTCCCAAGTACTGGGATTACAGGCATGCACCAGCGCCCACCTTTCGAATTGAGTTCTAACTGGCATGGGCACGATTCCTAGTACAGCAGGATGAATGATGTGCTGCTTTTGCCTCTTTCTCAGCTCTTTGCTTCAAATGGCTCAGAGCAGAAAGAGCTGTTTGTTTTCAACGACTTGCTTCTCTGCATTGATGGAGGTTTTCAGACTATTGTATTGTTAGGCATCCTCCCTGCCCAGATTTTCAGAGATGAGATTCTTCTGATTTTCATTTCTTTTTGATCCATTTTTCCTCCGGAGCCAAGAATGGCGAGCTGTGTGTGTAAGGATGACAGCTGTGACCTTGAGTTGGAAACGGGCTAAAGAGCAGTGTGCCGGCTTTTGTTCTGTACACAGTCTGCATTGCTGCAGCTGCAGCTCATGCAGGAGAGGGGAGGAGAGGCCTCTCCTGCGGTCTATTAATTGGCCTGCATCCCTGTTGAGCAGCTGCCTGGAGAGATGGAAATCTCACTCATCTGGGAGCAGCTTGCAAGCCTGAAGTTGATGAGCCCCTGTGCTCTGTGGGGAGCGTAAGCACCACTCAGCACCACTCATGGCGACATTGCTCTCTTTCCTTTTTTTTTTAATTCACTTACATTTTTCAAAATAGAGGTATAACCTAAGTCAAAGCCACAGATTTCCATTCCCCAGAGCCCCAGCAGGTGAGTTCCTCTCCAGGTGACACTCCCCAGAGACAGCACTGTTTTGTCATGTTGCGTTGACTTGAAATTCAGTTGTTTCATTGCTTTTCTCTGTTTTTACTGATTGACCATCCAAGTAATGTTTATTGCAGAAAAATTGGAAAGCACAGGAAAATGTAGATACTGAAAAAAATGACCTGTACTCATTACTTCATGGCCTGTTTTACTTTTTTTTTTTTTTTTTTGCGGTACCGGGGATTGAACGCAGGGGCGTTCTACCTCCGCGCTACGCCCCCGGCCCTATTTTTTTATACTTTATTTTGAAACCGGGTCTCACGAAGTTGCGGAGGGCCTCACTAAGTAGAGAGAGAGAGAGAGACAGAGAGAGACAGGGAGAGAGAGAGAGAGAGTGCGCGCGCGTGCGCGCGCGAGCTGAGGCTGGCCGTGAACCCGGATCCTCCAGTCTCCGCCTCCCCGCCTCCCAAAGTATTGAGATTACAAGCGTGCGCCACCACGCCCGGCTGTTTTACTTTGAAATGACCAGAGCTCCTGGTATTTCTTTATCAAGCTATGTCTGGTTTTCTGTTGGCTTTCTTTAAGGGCCTCTCCAGCCTCCTTGCCTTTGTAGATACTGCTGTACCTTCTTGAAATGCCCTCCAGAAGCACCTGCGCCCCTTCTTCACATCTTGATAAATCACTGGCTCACCCGTGAAGCCTTCCATGAGCTTCTCTCCTCTCCTCTTGTCCTTATACTGCTCAGCACATATTGTTATTGCCATTGTCTTACTGTAATGCGGTTATTTGTGTACTTACCTTTCTCTCTGAAACACTCTTAATGAACTCCTTCAAAGTGTAGACTGAAGCCGAACGTGGTGGTGCACACCTGTAATCTCAGTACTTGGGAGGCTGAGACAGGAGGATCGCAAGTTTGAGGACAGCCTCAGCAAGTAGTGATCATGACTCTCATCAACCTAGCGAGGCCCTGTTTCCAAATAAGAAATAAAATAGGGCTGGGGGTGTAGCTCGAAGGTAGAATTCCTCTGGGTTCAATCCCCAGTACCCTCCCCCCCACACACACACAGTGTAGACTGCATTTGCCCGCCCGAGTGCCTAAGACAGAACAGGTTGTTAGTAAAGGTTTGTTGAATGAATAAATGAATAAGCAAATCAATGAAATCTTGCTAAAATAAGTGTTGAAAAATAAAACCTATGATTAGTAGCAGGAATAGATAACTCCCACATTAGTCTTTTTGGGTGTGTGTGGGGGCAGTACTGGGGATCAAACTCAGGCATCTTATATGCTAGATATGTTCTCTACCACTGAGTTACACCCCCAGCCCTCAGAGAGTCTTATCTATAGAATGCCAAAAAGGGAAAATAGCATTTTAGAGTGCTTTTCTCAAAGCTTTTACGTAACTATTTTATTTGATCTTCTATAGAAAGTCTGTGATTATGTTCCTACTTTATATCTGGAAGTTATCACTATATTTGAATTGCAAAGAGATCAGAGATGTTGAAAAGTGGGAGGAGGTGTAATTTAGAGACACTACCTGAAAGAGATTGTAGTACCCAACATTTACTGACTGTTTATGTGGGCAAAGGAATATGGGTGTAGTATGCCCAGAAATTACTTATGTAATCTTATTTAATCATTGCAACAACCCTGTAAACTAAGTATTATTCTCATCTAATAACTGAAGAGACTGAGACACAGAGAGCTGAACTAATTTACCCAAGTTCAAGTAGGTAATAAGTGGCAGAGCCATTATTTAAAGCCAGGACTGTAGCCGGGCATGGTGGCGTACGCTTGAAATCTCAATACTTGGGAGGCTGAGACAGGAGAATCGCAGGTTCACGGCCAGCCTCAGCTACTTAGTGAGGCCCTCTGCAACTTAGTGAGACCCTGTTTCAAAATAAAGAATAAAAAATAGGGCTGGAGCCGGGCATGGTGGCACACGCTTGTAATCCCAGTACTTGGGAGGCTGAGACCGGAGAACCTGGGTTTGTGGCCAGCCTCAGCTACTTAGTGAGGCCCTCCGCAACTTAGTGAGACCCTGTTTTAAAAATAAAGATTAAAAAATAGGGCTGGGGGTGTAGCCTGGAGGTAGAATGCCCCTGGGTTCAATCCTTGGTGCCACCAAAAAAAAAAAAAAAATAGAGCTGGGGGTGTAGGTTGGAGGTAGATGCTCCTAGGTTCAATCCCCAGTACTGCTAAATAAATAAATAAATACAGGACCATCATGTTTCTATTCCATTTTCCACTAAACTTCCTTTTGCAGAGGTCTATCTACCGAGGGCCATGCCCCTTTCTTTTAAGTGACGATGAAACTTTTTTTTGCGTGTGTGGTACTTGAGATTGGACCCAGAAGCATTCTACCTCCGAGCTATACCCCCAGCCCAGCCCAGTTTTACTTATTTGGAAACAGGGTCTCGCTGGGTTGTGGAGGGCCTCACTAAATTTCTCACATAATTTTTGACAACAATGAAACTTGGTGAGGCATGAAAAGTCAGGAATTCTACTATCATTATTTTTATTTCATTTACTTCAGCTTGATAAACTTTTTGATAAGATGAACACAACACTAATACTATATTTTTATGTAGCCTGTTCTGTTCAGTACTATTGCATCCCCACACACGATCCTCAGAATTATATATTGATATAGGCCCAGATTGTAATTTCATTTATACGTGAAGAACCTGAGGCTCAGGGACAGCGACTTACCTAAGCAAGTATTGCTAATGAATGGCAGTGGTTCTCAACCTGGGTGATTGAGATAATGTCTGGAGATAATTTTGATTGTCATAATTTGGGGAGTACTAGTGACATCTACTACTAGTGGTACTAGGTAGAGGCGGGAATGTATGAGCCAGCCCCCACATCAAAAATGATCTAGTTCAGAATGTCATTAGTACTGAGGTTGAAAATTCTGTTCTATAACTATTGGGTTTCATGCCTTATTTCTCCAAAACAAGTGAAATACTCAAGATGAGCCTCCAAAGCGTACCTAGTGATGGGCTTGATTCTTTTAGAACTGGCTATAGTTGCAGTAAATATTTATTGGTCACCATTATTTTGTGTGTGTGTGGTACTAGAGATTGAACCCAACGACATTCTACCTTGGAGGTACACCCCAGCCCTATTTTATTTTTATTTTGAAACAAGGTCTCACTAGGTTGATGAGAGTCTTACTACTTGCTGAGGCTGTCCTCGAACCTACAGTCCTCCTGTCTCAGCCTCCCAAGTACAGGTGTGCGCCACCATGCCCGGCTAACCATTATTGTTTTAAGTATGATCAGGGGTGCAGAAAGGAAATAGACAAGGTGTAGTCCCTTAGGAAGCTTAAGGACTTCTGAGGAGGTAAAGGATATTATGGTTACTTTGCTTCTAGCTGCAGATAAGCATCCCTAGATTCTAGGAGCTATACATGTCGTCGTGGCTGTACTGGGCAATCCTGATTGAAGTAGTGCTGCTGGCTTTAGTGAGCTGAGCGCTCCTAATAACTGCAACAGCTGACTCTTCTTCCCACAGTTATGCGATGCCCACCAAAACCATCGAGGTGTTACGTCTGCAGGACCAAGGCAGCAAAATGTTCCTGGACTCAGTCCTTACTGTCCATGAGCGAGTGGTTCAGGTAGGCACTCTGAGAGAACCTGAAGTGGATTTACCTCTTTGGTTCTCTCCTTCCATTTTTCTTTTTCCTGTTTTGCCCTTTTCTTCCTCTTGCCTGCCTTGAATAATGGAGGCTTCAGAGTTCAGTTCTTGACCCCTCCACCTCTCCTTCTGTACAACCTCATTCATTGCCCCGGCCTCAGCGATCGTGATTATGCGTATGTATATATCTATGCCTGCTCTCTTGGCTAAGCTTCAAACCCTGTACCCAGTTGTCTACTGGTCTTTCCACTTGGATGTTTCACAGATGTTCTGTCTGCCTTCAGTGTATGCAAAACTAATTGTAGAGGGACTGATTTTCGTTCTTCCACAATCCTCCCCACCTTTCAGCTTAATGAGGACCCTTCTTTGTCCTCTGTCATCCATACATTCACAACATTCCTTAGCTTCTACCTCCTAAAAACTTTCAGATCCATCGATTCACTTTACCCGCATATCAATGTGATCGTGTCATTTTCCTGCTTAAAACCCCTCAGTGTCTTCCTTTTAGCTCTAGCACTTGTCATCTGTTTTTTCCTACAGAGACAGATGGGTGACAACCACACCACCATGAGGGTACCCAGAATTGTTAAAAATTCACAGCTAGCTGGGTGTGGTGGTACATGCCTGTAATCCCAGTACTTGGGAGACTGAGATATGAAGATTGCAGGTTCGGGGACAGGCTCAGCAAGTAGTGATACTTTCATCAACCTAGCGAGACCCTGTTTAAAAAAAAATAATAGGGCAGGAAGTGTAGCTTGGAGGTAGAATGCCCCTGGGTTCAATTCCCAGTACCACAAAAAAAAAATTCACAGCTTATAAGCACTAATGTCACTCCCCCTCTTTATAACAACTTTATGTAGATATAATTGACATACCATACAACTTACCCATTTAAAGTATACAATTAATTTTTAGTACATTCAAAGAGCTATGCAACCATCATTAAATCCATTTTTGAGCCGGACGTGTGGCGCACACTGTAATCCCAGTACTTGGGAGGCTGAGATAGGAGGATCGCAGGTTTGTGGCCAGCCTCAGCAACTTAGTGAGACCCTCCACAACATAGCGAGACCCTGTTTCAAAATAAAAGAATAAAATCGGGTTGGGGGTATAGCTCAGAGGTAGAATGCCCCTGGGTTCTGTCCCCAGTACCACACACACACACACAAAATTAAATCTATTTTGGAATATTTTCATCATCCTGTATCCACTAGCACTCACTCCTCTTTCCAGGTTTCCCCAGCCCCTTGTAGCCATTAATCTACTTTCTTATCTCTATGGATTTACCTCTTCTGGGCATTTCATTTATATGAAATTGTACAACATACAGCCTTTTGTATGTGGCTTCTTTTACTTGGCATAATGTTTCCAAGATTCATCCATATTGTAACATAATCAACACTTCAGTCTTTTTGTGTGTGTGTGGGGGGGGGCACTGGGGATTGAACCCAGGGGCATTCTACCTCTGAGCTACACTCTCTGCCCAATTTTATTTCTTATTTGGAAACAGGGTCTCACTGAGTTGTAGAGGGCCTCGCTAAGTTGCTGAGGTTGGCTTTGAACCTGCGATCCTCCTGTCTCAGCCTCCCAAGTACTGGGATTACAAGCGTGTGCCACCACACATGGCTCCATCATTCATTTATATGGCCAAATAATATTCCATTTTGTGGGCATCACACCTTTTTGATCTACTGAAGAAACATATCAGCAAGGTAATAAGAGAAATACTAAGGTAGTAATACTTTAAATCTAAATAAATATGTTAGTTTTATTTTTTTTAATGTGTTAGTTTTAAAATAGCCAAAGTATTTAGAAATCTTTGGTTATTGAAATGTTATTAGAAATAAATTATTTGCAGTACATCTTATGATAGCTCTTACTTGCCCATAGGATGAAGTATGAGCTCTTTAGCATTCAGGCACCTTCATGATTCTCCTGCTTTTCCTCTCATCTCCTATTAATTGCAGCCACACAGGAGCTGGTTCTAATTCCCTAACACTGTATGTCTCCACACTTTACTAGATGCAGTTTCCTTTGTCTTGAAAACTCTTTACTCTTCTGAATTCTCTCAGTTTAATCTTGTTTTTCTTTAAGACTCCACCCAAATGTTACCTTCTCTGGAAGCTTTCTTTGATCTTCCCTGACTGAGTTGTTAGGTAGGTTTGTTTGCCTTGTGGGTCCTCGCAGCACCCTGCGGTCCTGTCCACCACACATCTGCTTTGCCTCCAGATTCTCAGCACTAGGTCTGATACCAGTCTATGTGAGTAAACCTAGTTGCATCAGAAAGTCAGGACTTGATAACCTCTTGGTCCATTTATGACATACGTCGCCTACAGCAATAGATATTATCAGTGACCATCTCAGAAAGCAAACACCTTGGGAAATGGCAAGAGAAATCCTGCAGAGGCCAGGCTCAGAAACCAGCTCTGCGTTTAAACTTTACCCTCCTTGAGCTGGTATTTGAGCCCAGGCCATGTCTGCCCAATCACCTGGCTCTCGGTACCTCCCTTAGAGTATCTTCTCTCATTTTGCAGATCAGTGGCTTGAGCGCTACGTTTGCAGAGATTTTCTTGGAAATACTCCAAAACAATCTTCCTGAAGGAGTCAAACTGTCAGTAAGGGAGGTAGGTGCTAGTTTGGGAAGAGGCCCCCTGGTGGTCTACTTGCACCCAAAATAATGGTAAGAATGTCTGGGGCTGGGGGTAGCTCAATGGTAGAGCTCTTGCCTAGTATGCACAAAGACCCGAGTTTCATCCCCAGCACTGAAACAGAGAAGAAAAAAAAAAAAAGAAAAAAAGAACATCTGGACTGCCTGACTTTAGAAACATTAGGGAAATGTGGATAATTTAGCCCAGATAATAATCAGGAAAGGTGTGCAGTGGTGCAACTGTGGTCTTCTGGCTCTTCTGAGGCATCACAGATGATGCTTTGTGGACCACAGGAGCTGACCTCCATCACAGCATCCTAATATTAGGGGTGAACCTGTGATACCCAAATTTCTTTCCTTTCAAGCAGTTGAGAAACAAAAATATCATAGGTGGATTAAGCCTGTAATATCAGCAACTCAGAAGGCTGAGGCAGGAGGATTGCAAGTTTGAGGACCGCCTGGGCAACTTAGTGAGACCCTATCTCAAAATAAAATTTAAAAAGGGTTGGGAGCTGAGTGTGGTGGTGCATGTCTGTAATCCCAGTACTTGGGAGACTGAGACAGGAGGATTGCAGGTTCAAGGCCAGCTTCAGCAACCTATTGAGGCCCTCAGCAATTTAGTGAGACCCTGTTTCCAAACAAAAAATAAAATAGGGCTGGGGGTGTAGCTCAGAGGTAGAATACCCCTGTATTTAATCCCCAGTACCACAAAAAGGGGGGATGTAGCTAAATGGTAGACTACATTAGCATGCACAAAGACTTGGGTTCAGTCCCCTATATCCCTCCCATACAAAAGATTATATACAGTATAATAAATCAGAGTACACATAAGAAAAGGTACTTTATTTTTTTAGGTAGTGGGGGTGGAACCCAGGGGCCTTCTACCTCCCGGCTTTCCCCTCAGCCCTATTTTTATTTTTTATTTGAAAATAGGGTCTTGCTAAGTTGCTGAGGGCCTCATTAAATTGCTGAGGCTGAGCCGGGCGTGGTGGCGCACGCTTGTAATCCCAGTACTTTGGGAGGCAGAGACCGGAGGATCCAGGTTCACGGCCAGCCTCAGCTGTCTGTCTGTCTCTCCCTGTCTCTCTCTCTCTCTCTCTCTCTCTCTCTTTATATAGTGAGGCCCTCCGCAACTTCGTGAGACCCGGTTTCAAAATAAAGTATAAAAAAAAAATAGGGCCGGGGGTGTAGCGCGGAGGTAGAATGCCCCTAGGTTCAATCCCCGGTACCGCAAAAAAAAAAAAAATTGCTGAGGCTGACCTTGAACCTGCAATCCTCCTATCTCAGCCTCCCAAATACTGAAATTACAGGCATGCACCACCATGCCCAGCAGTTCCTTCCTTCCTTCCTTCCTCTTTTTTTTTTTGCTGTACCGGGATTGAACGCAGGGGCGCTCTACCTCCTCGCTACACCCCTGGCCCTATTTTTCTATGCTCTATTTTTGAAACCGGGTCTCACGAAGTTGCAGAGGGCCTCACTAGGTAGAGAGAGAGAGAGAGAGAGAGAGAGAGAGAGAGGAGAGAGAAGAGAGGAGAGAGAGGAGAGAGAGATATAGATCGCGCGCGTATGCTCGTTGAGGTTGGCTGCGAACCCGGATCCTCCGGTCTCTGCCTCCTAAAGTACTGGGATTACAAGCGTGCACCACCACGCCCGGCTTCCTTCTTTACTCTTTCTGTACTGGGGATTGAACCCGGGGACATTCTACCTCCAAGCTGTACCCCCAGCCCTATTTTATTTTTATTTTGAAAACAGGGTCTCACTAGGTTGATGAGAGTCTCACTACTTGCTGAGGCTGCCTTCAAACCTTCGATCCTCCTGTCTCAGCCTCCCAAATACTGGGATTACAAGTGTGCACCACCACGCCTGGCTAAATACTTTTATTTTTTTAAATATACTTTTATTAGCTGGGTATTGTGGCTCATGTTTGCAATCCCAGTACTTGGAAGGCTGAGATAGAAGGATAGCAGGTTCGCGGCCATCCTCAGCAACTTGTGAGGCCCTCCGCAACTTAGTGAGATCCTGTTTCAAAATAAAGAATAAGAGTCGAGCATGGTGGTGCACGCTTGTAATCCCAGTACTAGGGAAGCTGAGACCAGAGGATCCTGGTTCACGGCCAGCCTCAGCTACTTAGTGAGGCCCTCCGCAACTTCATGAGACCGGGTTTCAAAATAAAGTATAAAAAAATAGGGCCGGGGGTGTAGCGCAGAGGTAGAACACCCCTGGGTTCAATCCCCGGTACCGCAAAAAAAAAAAAAGAATAAAAAATAGGGCTGGGGGTGTAGCTCGGAGGTAGAATGCCCCTGGGTTTAATCCCTAGTACCATAAAAATAGGAAGGAAGGAAGGAAGGAAGGAAGGAAGGAAGGAGAAAGAGAATGAATAAAAAATAGGGCTGGGGGTGTAGCTCAGAGATAAAATGCCCCTGGGTTCAATCCC
>PVJS01063257.1:0-10532 GCA_004027185.1 Glis glis | reverse complement strand
TGTGTTTTTGTGTGTTTGTGTGTGTGTGTGTGTGTGTGTGTGTGTGTGTGTGTGTGTGTGTGTGTGTGTGTGTGTGTGTGTGTGTGTGTGTGTGTGTGTGTTACTGGGGACTGAACCCAGGAACATTCTACTTCTGAGCTACACCCCCAATCCTGTTTTATTTTTTATTTTGAAACAGGGTCTCACTAAATTGTGGGTGGACTTACTAAGTAGCTGAGGCTGGCCACGAATCTGCAATCCTCCTGTTGCAGCCTCCCAAGTACTAGGATTACAAGCGTGCACCACCACGCCCGGTGAACTGTTTGATTATAATTCCATTTTATTACCTCCACTTTTATCATCAAGACATGCCAAATTCCCTTTTCTTCTCTTCCTATTGATGAGGATCGTTACCACATATGTATTAGAAGGGCTGGGGATGTAGCTCTGTGGTCGAGTACTTGCCTAGCATGCGCGAGGCCCTGGGTTCCATCCCCAGCACCACAAATAACAACAACAAAACAAAACTACAGAAGTATTAGAATAATTGAAAAACAAATTATGCTGGGCATGGTGGTGCATGCCTGTCATCCCAGGACTTGGAGGCTGAGACAGGAGGATGTGAATCCTTTTGGTAGTTTTATTTAGTTTTTTTATTTGTTTTTTGCTGTGCTAAGGATGGAACCCAGGGCCTCACACATGCTAGGCAAGTGCTCTACCACTGAGCTACAACCCAGCTCTTTTTAAATTTTATTTTGACACAGGGTCTTTCTAAGCTGCCCAGGCTGGCCTGGAACTTGCAATCCTCCTGTCTCAGCCTCTTGAGCCGCTGGGATTACAGGTGTGCACCACTGTGCCCACCTTGGTAGTTTTATTTAGACTCTTTGATAGAAAACCGTTCATAGAAACCATATTCTTGCCGGGCGTGGTGGCGCACTCTTGTAATCCCAGTACCTGCGAGGCTGAGAGACGAGGATCGTAGGTTCGCGGCCAGCCTCAGCTACTTAGTGAGGCCCTCCGCAATTTAGTGAGACCCTGTTTCAAAATAAAGAATAAAAAGTAGGGCTGGTGGGCGTGGTGGCACACGCTTGTAATCCCAGTACTTTGGGAGGCAGAGACCGGAGGCTCCGGGTTCGCGGCCAGCCTCAGCTCTCTCTCTCTCTCTCTCTCTACTTAGTGAGGCCCTCCGCAACTTCGTGAGACCTGGTTTCATAATAAAATGTAAAAAATAGGGCCGGGGGCATAGCGCGGAGGTAGAACGCCCCTGGGTTCAATCCCCGGTACCGCAAAAAAAAAAAAAAAAAGTAGGGCTGGGGGTGTAGCTTGGAGGTAGAATGCCCCTGGGTTCCATCCCCAGTACTGAAAAAAAAAGAAAAGAAAGAAACCGTATCCTTGATTCCAATCATAGAAGAAAGAGAGCGGTGCTTTTATTACCTCTGATTATCCTGTGACTCATCAGTCCCTTTGCTGGCTTCAGGGGACAGGCTTCCTCACTGGGACAGAAAAATAAGTAGCAGTTGGGTTGTCTCGCTGTTTTCCGAGTGTCGAAGATCATCAAGTTACATGCTTTTTCCCCTGCAATGAAAGGTTTTATAAGCGTGATTTTGAAAAAGAATTTTCTAAAGAGCAGGGCGAGAAGGAAGAACTTTCTTTATTCTGGAGTCCAACACAAACACCTTTGTTCACTTGTCTGCTGACGTGGAATCATGTCCTTCTCCTCAACTCAGTTACATAAAGCAATTTTAAAGGACGTTGGGTTACAAATCTGAGGTAAGGTAATATTCGGCAAAACCAGTGTGTGTGTGTGTGTGTGTGTGTGTGTGTGTGTGTGTGTGTGTGTATGGTATTGGGGATAGAACCTAGGAGCATTCTAACTCCAAGCTACAGCCCCACCCCCTTTTATTTTTTATTTTGAAACAGGGTCTTGTTAGGTTGCTGAAGGTCTTGCTAAATTGCTGAGGCTGGCCTTGAACCTGTGATCCTCCTGTCTCAGCCTCCCAAGTACTGGGATTATAAGCATGTACCACCACGTATAGCTTTAAAAGCAGTTTTTAGTCGTAAGTTTAATTCTCCAGAAATAAGCCTTCCATTTGTTAAAATATCCTTCAAAATATACATTGACATATTGACTTTGCAGTATTCATACTTCTTACAACTGGCTGAAGAAATGACTGTAATTCTTTTTTTTTTTTTCTGTACTGGGGATTGAACTGAGGGCCATTCTACCTCCGAGCTACACCTCCAGCCCTATTTTTTATTCTTTATTTTGAAACAGGGTCTCACTAAGTTGTGGAGGGCCTCACTAAGTAGCTGAGGCTGGCCACGAACCTGCGATCCTCCTGTCTCAGCCTCCCAAGTACTGGGATTACAAGCGTGCACCACCATGCCCGGCTGAAATGGCTCTGATTCTAATGACTTCATGTATTTCTTGTACCCGGAAGGCATCTCAGACACCTATAAACTATGATTCAAAGTGGAGTGAGTCAATTAATCATACAGATGCCAGGCCTCCTTCCACAGAGGAGCCAAAGAGCATGTGCAATACAAAGACCTTTGTTTATTTGTTCTCTCTTTTCTTTTCCTTTCTTTTTATTTATTTGTTTATTTATTTATTTTTGCTGTACTGGGGATTGAACCCAGGGGCATTCTCCCTCTGAGCTACACCCCCAGCCCTATTTTTTCTTCTTCTTTTTTTTTTTTTTTGCGGTACCGGGGATTGAACGCAGGGGTGTTCTACCTCCGCGCTACGTCCCCGGTCCTATTTTTTATACTTTATTTTGAAACCGGGTCTCACGAAGTTGCGGAGGGCCTTACTAAGGAGAGAGAGAGAGAGATAGGGAGAGAGAGAGAGAGAGCGAGAGAGCTGAGGCTGGCCGCGAACCCAGATCCTCCGGTCTCCGCCTCCCAAAGAACTGGGATTACAAGCGTGCGCCACCACGCCCGGCTTATTATTTTTCACTTATTTATTTTTATTTTTTTTGCAGTACTGGGGATTGAACGCAGGGGCGTTCTACCTCCGTGCTACACCCCCGGTCCTATTTTTTTATACTTTATTTTGAAACTGGGTCTCACGAAGTTGCGGAGGGCCTCACTAAGTAGAGAGAGAGACAGAGAGAGTGAGAGCGAGCTGAGGCTGGCCGCGAACCAGGATCCTCCGGTCTCTGCCTCCCAAAGTACTGGGATTACAAGCGTGCGCCACCACGCCCGGCTTATTCTTTATTTTGAAACAGGGTCTCACTAAGTTGCGGAGGGCCTCACTAAGTAGCTGAGGCTGGCCGTGAACCTGTATCCTCCGGTCTCTGCCTCCCAAGTACTGGGATTACAAGCGTGTGCCACCACGCCCGGCTCTTTTTTCTTTTTTCTTTTTTAGAAGACAGGATCTTGCTGTTTTGCCCAGGCTGGCCCCAGGCCCTGGGCTCCATGTGATCCTCCTGCCTCAGCCTCCCAAGTAGCTGGGGAGACAGGTACATGCCACCACATCTGGCTTTTATCTTTTTTGTTTATTTGTTTGTTTTTGCAGTACTGGGGATTGAACCCAGGGGCATTCTATCTCTGAGCTACACCCCAGTCCTTTTCATTTTTTTAAATTTTGAAACAGGGTCTCGCTAATTTACCATGTACTGGCCTCAAACTTGCAATCCTTCTCTCTCAGCCTCCCAAGTACTGGGATTATAGGTGTGCACAACCACGCCCAGCTTATTTTTTTATCAGTACCATTCTTTCTGGGTTTTTTTCTCATTTCCCTTATCATTTTGCTTTTTTATTTTCTTTCCTTCCAATCTTTTCACTCTTTTTTTGTGTGTGGGGCACTGGGGGTTGCATCTAGGGGCATTCTACCTCCGAGCTACACTCCCAGCCCAATTTTATTTTTATTTTTTATTACTTTTTTTGTGGTACCAGAGATTGAACCCAGGGACATTCTACCTCTGAGCTACACCCCCAGTCCTATTTTTTTTATTCTTTATTTTTTGAAACAAGGTCTCACTAAATTGCGGAGGGCCTCACTAAGTAGCTGAGGCTGGCTGCGAACCTGCGATCCTCCTGTTTCAGCCTCCCAAGTACTGGGATTACAAGCGTGTGCCACCACACCCGGCTCACTCTTTATTTTTGTTTTTGCGGTACTGGGGATTGAACCCAGGGACATGCTACCTCCAAGCTACACCCCCCAGCCCTATTTTAGTTTTTATTTGGAAACAGGGTCTCACTGAGTTGCTGAGAGGCTCGCTAAATTGCTGAGGCTGGCTTCGAACCTGTGATCCTCCTGTCTCAGCCTCCCAATTAGTGGGATTACAAGTGTGCCCCACCCTGCCCGGCTCACTTTCCACTCTTAACTCTCATTTCTGACTTCTTTTCCTCCTCCTCTTATGTTCAGTAGAAACTATTTTCTCTTTTTTTTATGGCCTAGAGTTGGTTTAGTCCTTAATCTATCATAGTCTCACAGCTTGGCCTGTGACCGTCACGGGGTCATCATACCCCTTGTCAGGTTGAAGGTTAAGGGGCATATGGGCTGAGTATTAAAAATGCCTAGTTTTAGCCAGGCACAGTGGTGCATGCATGTAATCCCAGTACTTGGTAGGCTGAGACACGAGGATTGAAGGTTTGAGGTCAGCCTCAGCAACTAGTGAGGCCCTGTTTCAAAATAAAGTTGTTTGTTAGTACTGGGGATTGAACCCAGGCGCATTCTACCTCTGAGCTACATCCCCATCTATTCTTATTTTTTATTTTGAAACAGGGGCACACTAAGTTGCCGAGGCTGGCCTTGAACCTGAATTCCTCCTGTCTTAGCCTCCCAAATACTGGGATTACAGGCATGCACCACCACGCCAGGTTTCAAAGTGCCTTTTGAACCCCAAACAGTTAAAAAACATTGCTCAGGAAGTGAGGGAAGCCGGTCACATTGGTGCACACCTGTAATCCTAGTACTTGGGAGGCTGAGACAAGAGGATCTCGGGTTCAAGGACAGCCTCAGCAGATTAGTGAGACTCTCAGCAACCTAGCAAGACCCCATTTCAAAATAAAAAATAAAAAGGGCTGGGGAGGTAGCTTGGAGGTAGAATTCCCCTGGGTTCAGTCCCCAGTACTGCGCGCGTGCGCACACATACACACAAACACACACACACACAAAATAAGAAAAAATGAGGAAAAAGTTCAAGCTCTATTAACCGAGATCCACAGGTACCTTCGCTTACAGTAAAGCAGTAATCGCACGTTTGCTGGTAGAATAAAAGAGCAAAACCTCATTTCTTGGAATTGAGGAGAAATGCAGTTTCCTAGGTTGCCAGGAAATAGCCACACTTAGAGAATTCAGTTCTATTTGCAGGTGTTTCTCTTTCACATAAATGTTTATATCAACATGTATAGAAAAAAGTGGAAATTTACATTGAATCTCTAATTTCTATAAGTTACCTCCATAAACAGTGTCTAAAAACACACTGCCCAACTTGAGACCACTGAAGGGGTTTTTCCTACCGACTCCTCCAGCCCTATTTTATTTTTATTTGGAAACAGGGTCTCACTAGGTTGATGAGAGTCTCACTACTTCCTGAGGCTGTCCTCGAACTTGTGATCCTCCTGTCTCAGCCTCCCAAGTACTGGGATTACAAGTGTGCACCACGATGCCCGGCTTCAGTTCCATTCAATTCTGACTCTACCTGGAGTCAGCACCGGCCTCTGGGGTGTGAGGGCTCAGTCCCACAAGCCTGTCCTCACTTCAGAAGCCAGTAGCAAGTATGGGGTCTCTATGCTATAAGGAACATCCCACTTGATGCAGCTACAAAATCAGGGGCTGCCAAAACCCCGCCCTTCAGGTTTGATCATTTGCTAGTATACCCCACAGCACCTCAAGTAAATGCTCTAGTTACTGTTACAGTTTATTATAAAGGATATAAAGAAGCCAGGTGTGGAGGTGCACGCTTGTAATCCCAGTACTTGGGAGGCTGAGACAGGAGGATCCGGTTTGTGGCCAGCCTCAGCTACTTAGTGAGGCCCTCCACAACTTAGTGAGACCCTGTTTCAAAATAAAGAATACAAAATAGGGCTGGGGGTGTAGCTCAGAGGTAGAATGCCCCTGGGCTCAATCTCCAGTAGTGCAAAGAAAAAAAAAATACTGCTGAACAGGGTGTGGTAGCTCACTCTTGTAAGCCCAGTACTTGGGAGACTGAGACAGGAGGATCACAGGTTCGCGGCCAGCGTCAGCTACTGAGTGAGGCCCTCCACAACTTAGTGAGAGCCTGTATCAAAATGAAAAATGAAAAATAGGGCTGGGGGTGTAGCTCAGAGGCAGAATGCCCCTGGGTTCCATCCCCAGTACCACACACACACACACACACACACACACACACACACACACACACAAAAGAAAAAGGATATAAATAAATTTGTGTGTGTGTGTGTGTGTGTGTGTGTGTGTGTGTGTGTGTGTGTGCTGGGGATCGGTTTGTGCATGCTACATATAAAGAATATAAATGGGCTGGGCGTGGTAACTCACTCCTGTAAATCCAGTACTTGGGAGGCTGAGACAGGAGGATCGCAGGTTTGCATCCAGCCTCAGCTACTTAGTGAGGCCCTGTTTCAAAATAAAAAAATAAAATAGGGCTGGGGGTGTAGCTCAGAGGTAAAATGCCCCTGGGTTCCATCCCCAGGACCACAAAAACAAATACATACATACGTACATACATAAATACATAAATAAATGATATAAATGAAGAGCTAGATGAAGAGACACAGAGGATGAGGTCCAGAAGGGTTCTGGCTGCAGGAGCCTCTGTTCCTATGGAATTGGGGTTCACCAACCTGGAAACTCCAAACCCCATTATGTGTGGATTGCTTGGAGGTTTCTTTACATGGTTGATTTAAGTTACTGGCTCCTGTGATTGAATTCCATCTCCAGGTCCTCCCTGGAGGTCAGGGAGTGAGGCTGAAAGTTCCAAGTTATCTTTGGGGGAACCTGTGTCCATCTACAAGCTCTCTAGGGACCTGTCACCAGTCGCCTCAGTAGCACAAACCCAGGTGAGGTTGAAAGGGGCTCATTATGAGAAACAAAAGACCGTTCTCCTATCACTCAAGGAATTTCAAGTGCCAGGATCCAGAGACAAATACCATATATATAACTTATACAAGTATATATTTTATACTACAACAATCATAGAATGAAAAGGAAGTAAAGGAACAACAGTGAAAATCTGATTTCAGTGGGGCATGGTGGTGCACACTTGTCATCCCAGTACTTGGGTGGCTGAGACAGGAGGATCGCAGGTTCAAGATCAGTCTCAGCAAATAGTGAGACTCTCATTAACCTAGCAAGACCCTGTTTCAAAATAAAAATAAAATAGGGCTGGGGTGTAGCTTGAGGGTAGAATGCCCCTGGGTTCAATCCCCAGTGCCACACACACACACAAAAATCTGATTTCACTGGCTAATAAGTAAGAATTACTGGTTCAGAGTCAGTAGCTCTTCTAGGCTTCTGGAGGGTGAGTCCTTGACCATCTTATCTATCTATTTATTTATTTATTTATTGGTACTAGGGAATACATCCAGGGGCATTCTACTTCTAAGCTACACCCCCACCCACCCCCTTTTTTTTTGCGGTACCGGGGATTGAACCCAGGGGCATTCTACCTCCAAGCTACACTCCCGACCCTATTTTTTATACTTTATTTTGAAACCGGGTTTCACGAAGTTGCGGAGGGCCTCACTAAGTAGAGAGAGAGAGCTGAGGCTGGCCGTGAACCTGGATCCTCCGGTCTCTGCCTCCCAAAGTACTGAGATAATAAGCGTGCGCCACCACACCCAGCTCCAATTTTTAATTCTTTATTTTGAAACAGGGTCTCACTAAGTTGCGGAGGGCCTCACTAAGTAGCTGAGGTTGGTCGCGAACCTGCGATCCTCCTGTCTCAGCCTCCCAAGTACTAGGATTACAAGTGTGCACCACCACACCCAGCTCCCCAACTCTTTTTAAAATTCTTCTTTTCTTTTTTTGGGGGGGTGAGTACTGGGGATGGAACCCAGGGGCATTCTACTTCTGAGTTATACCCCTAGCCTTATTTATTTTTATTTTTATTTATTTATTTTTTTATGGTACTGGAGGATTGAACTCCCGGGGCACTATAAGAAAAGGATAGCAGCTGGGCGTGGTGGCGCACGCTTGTAATCGCAGTACTTTGGGAGGCGGAGACCAGAGGATCCGGGTTCGCGGCCAGCCTCAGCGCTCTCTCTCTCTCTCTCTCTCTACTTAGTGAGGCCCTCCGCAACTTCGTGAGACCCGCTTTCAAAACAAAGTATAAAAAATAGGGCCGGGGGTGTAGCGCGGAGGTAGAACGCCCCTGCGTTCAATCCCCGGTACCACAAAAAAAAAAAAAAAAGGATGGCATAGATCCGGAGTCTCTCTCTGTCTCTGCAGCTGCTCTCTGCATCTCTCTTTGCCTCGCTCTGCAGCCGCTCTCGTCTCTCTCTGAGCCCCTCTGAGCCCCTCTCTATGGAGGCTCTTGAGATGGCTGGCGTTTTCCCTTGACTTTTCTTAAATTAAACTTTTGCCTTAGCCAGGCAGGGATTACAGTCATACACCACCATGCCTGGTTTCAATTGAATTTTTAATATCAGTGGTTATATTTCACTTTTCTAGAAGTTCTTTGTGCCCCTCATTTAAAAACTTATTATAAACCGGGCGTGGTGGCACACGCTTGTAATCCCAGTACTTGGGAGGCAGAGATCGGAGGATCCAGGTTCGCGGCCAGCCTCAGCTACTTAGTGAGGCCCTCCCCAACTTAGTGAGACCCTGTTTCAAAATAAAGAATAAAAAATACGGCCAGGGTGTAACTCAGAGGTAGAACGCCCCTGGGTTCAATCCCCGGTACCGTAAAAAACAAACTTATAAATAAAAGCATAATGAGCATTCGTTCAAGCAAAGAACTTTGTGTTTCTTCCTTTTGTGTTTCTTCCTTTGCAAAGGGGGAAGGAGGCCATAATTTTGCAAGGCATCAAAAGGATGGCGCAAGCCGGGCGTGGCAGCGCACGCTTGTAATCCCAGTACTTGGGAGGCTGAGAAAGGAGGATCGCAGGTTCACGGCCAGCCGCAGCTACTTAGTGAGGCCCTCAGCAACTTAGTGAGACCCTGTTTCCAAATAAAGAATAAAAAATAGGGCTGGGGGTGTAGCTCGGAGGTAGAATGCCCCTGGGTTCAATCCCCAGTACCCAAAAACAAGATTATAAAAACAAGTTTTGCCTTTTCTCTGACTGGCACATGTTGAAATTCTTTTCGCCATGGAAGCCAAGACCCCACAGGAATGATGGTGTCCCCTCACAGTTGTGGATGACAGCAGTGAGAATGTTGAGGGGAACAGCATGGCTCTGGGAGCCGCAGGCAGAGCTCCTCAGCCCCAGTGCGTCACCGGTGCACAGGCGCAGCCGGCTGTTTACCTGCTATGTTGGTGGCGGAGCAGCAGGCGCTGATGCAGTCGTCCTGCGTTGCCGCGTGTGCCGGCTCGTTGCCTCGGATCCCCCTGGACAGAGACGACTGGATGTCAATGACCACATCTTCTAGACTCTGGCTGAGGCAGCGGTGAGCGGCGGCCAGCCTCAGCGTCAGGACACAAACGAGCACCCAGGTGCAGCTCGAGCGCCGCTCTGCTCTGCAGAACATGCTAAACTGCAGGTTGGTCTCGGTCTTCAAAGGTCAAGGGCGACTCTCCCTGCACTTCAGGAACACTGTCCACTTGACGGACTTTCTCGCTGGAACAGACATAGAAAATCTTCAGTGCGTTTTGTTTAACAAACCAAGAGCCGCTCGTGGTGGCGCACGCTTGTAATCCTAGTACTTGGGAGGCCGAGACCGGAGGATCCGGGTTCGCGGCCAGCCTCAGCTACTTAGTGAGGCCCTCCGCAACTTCGTGAGACCTGGTTTCAAAATAAAGTATAAAAAATAGGGCCGGGGGTGTAGCTCCGAGGTAGAATGCCCCTGGGTTCAATCCCCAGTACCGCAAAAAAAAAAAAAAAAACAAGGAAGAAGTTTTTCATATCCTTCAAGTCAATCGAAACAACCCACTTGCCGGGCGTGGTGGCGCACGCTTGTCATCCCAGGACTTGGGAGGCTCAGACAGGAGGATCACAAGTTCCCGGCCAGCCTCAGCTACTTAGTGAGACCTTGTTTCAAAATAAAGAAAAAAAAATAGGGCTGGGGGTATTGCTCGGAGGTAGAATGCCCCTGGGTTCCATCCCCAGTACAAGGGCAAAATAAATGTGTATGTTTTTATTTTTCACCTTTAGTAGATTTGGGACAAATTTTCTTTTTTTTTTTTTCGGTACTGGGGATGGAACCCGGGGCATTGTACCTCCGAGCTACACCCCCAGCCCTATTTTTTATTCTTTATTTTGAAACAGGGTCTTACTAAGTTGCAGAGGGCCTCACTAAGTAGCTGAGGCTGGCCGCGAACCCAGATCCTCCGGTCTCAGCCTCCTAAGTACTGGGATTACAAGCGTGCACCACCACACCCAGCTTTTGACAAATTTTCTTTCTTTTTTTTTTTTTTGTGGCACTGGGGATGGAACCCAGGGGCATT
>PVJS01063256.1:0-10532 GCA_004027185.1 Glis glis | reverse complement strand
TAAGGATTCAGTTCCATTTTTCTACAGGTAGATAACCAGTTTTCCCAGCACCATTTGTTGAAAAGACTGTCCTTTCTCCAACGTATGTGTTTGGCACCTTTGTCAAAAATCAATTGGCTATAAGTTTGTGGACTTGTTTCTGTATCTTCTATTCTATTCCACTGGTCTATGTGTCTGTTTTTGTGCCAGTACCATGCTGGCTTTATTACTATAGCTTTGTAGTATAGTTTGAAGTTAGGAATTGTGATGCCTCCTGCATGGTTCTTGTTGCTGAGAATTGCTTTGGCTATTCTGGGTCTTTTGTTTCTCCATATGAAATTAATGACTGATTTTTCTAGCTCTGAGAAAAGATTCCTAATTTATAATGTCGGAGAAACTGGCTAATGCCCGTTACTGTTCTTGTAGTTGGCTCATGGAAGCAGCTAGGCAGTGGTAACTCTCCTCTTCATCTGGCATGTGAAAGTCAGTCTTTGAAAACAAATATTCCCTGGACTACCTTGTTAAATAGGCTCCAATTCTAGGACTCTTAGTTATATCCCTGGGGTTCTACAGTTAATAAGCAGAATATATTTCACATTTCTTCCTGCAAAGCTACTTTATACAGAGTTAAATATTTACATCTTTTATATAATTTGCCAGCATGAAGTGAAAAATGGTGCTGGACTAGAAAATCTGGCTCCAGTTCTGCCACTAATCAGGTGTGTGATTTAGTTAAGTCACTTAACCTTTTAAATGACAATTCATTATCTATAAAATATCTTCTCTGGTAGGACAGATAAAATTAAATAATGTGGTTGGAGGAGTTTTTAAAAATTAAAACATTCTATAAATATAATTACAGATCATTCTATCAGATCTCACACTTCCTTCAATAAAGTCTCTTTATTCTAATCATTAAATCCTATTCTGCATATTAAGCTATTATCCCTTCTACTTTTAACTTAATAATATGGAACTACAACAAATTGTTCTCATTACCTAGCTCATAAATAAAATAATGCATATTTGTTCTTCATGACTATTGCTATTTCTTTTTTAAATTAATTAGTACAAGTTAGTGTAATATTCATTGAGTAAATAAATGAATTTTTATAGTATGGCACTCCAAGTAGTCCTATAGATTAGTTTCCACTTTCTACATAAATCAGGTTGGTAGTACATCTGCTTTTTAATACTTATACATATAATTATTGTATTCTCTGGAATAAACATTGGAATAATAATATACAATGGAAGTGTTCTAACAAAGTAATTAGATTTTCGAATAAACTTGGCCATTTTAATATGCTATAGCATCTCTTAAGATAACAATTATGAGTAAAAAACATAAACACAGCTGATTTCAATTTGAGCATTCTTTTCATATGTGCCGAATGGATCAGATTACCTGAACCTTTTCTACCTCTTGATAATTATGGAATCTTGATGTGTTAACTGGCCTCCCTGGCCCTCTGCTTCCCAATCATTAAAATCTAGTCAATATCTACTTTTTCTCTAACCAAGCAGGTTTTGAATTCTACCAGCAATACAGAGTTAAAGGGAATATGAGAAAACCTATAGTAACTAGGACTTGAGAATTATTTTGTTTTGGTCACTGTGATACAACGGAGGAACACTATTTGTTCAACATTAAATTGTGACTCCACAGTGAGGCAGTGCATTTAATTTCCCTGTTGTAATTTCTGACTAAATTGGATAAGGTGGGGTAAGAATTTAGAACTCTTAGATCTTCAGGGAAAGAGGACATTAGCAGGACGAGACAGTCAACCTCTACAAGAAGGAGCATTCCACAATTTGATCCGCATGAACCTCTCCAGCTAAGTCAGTGCCTTTTCTGCACTTTTCACTAGCAGCACTGACTCTCTTTGTCACCCATACACAACATGCTATTTCTAGTCTTTGGAACTTTCATCCACACTGCTTTGTCTGTCGCTATACCTTTTGCAACCAAGTAGGTCCTGGTCATCCTTCAATTCAGCTTAGGCACCACCTTAAGGACGATTTCTGACTATCTCTTCTACTAGTCACGATTGAATCTTTCTCATTAAGCGTTCTTCTAGTCATTGAGAAACGTGGCGTCTTTTCCTTTACTAACTAGCATGGAAAAGATTCATTGCTTTTTCTGACTTCCTAGCCAGACACAGAGATTTTCAAGGATGGGAATTAGATCTTAATTTAATAATCTTTGTATCTCAGCACTTAGCCCAATTACTGGCATGCGGATGCTCAATATATGCTTTTTGAACTGATCTGAAAAAACAGCTTAGATATAATCAGTCAAACTTTTGAGATATTAGAGAAAGTCTTAAATTAAATTAAAATAATATAAATTTCAAGTACATTATAACTGAATGTATACACTCTGAGGAACAATATTGAAGGAACTCAGGTTAAAATAAGGGTAGAATTCACCTTTCTGAAATATTCCAAAAAACATACCAGTTTTTCTTTAAATCTGAATATTATGAAACTACTTTTCTCAATTAATAATAAATTCATCTTTATAAACTAGTTTTGTCTCCTAGGGTGTTTTAAGTATTTGGTTCAGATGAATAGGTGTGTACTTCCTAGTGCATGAATGCAATGTAAAATTTAAGTTATTCCAGTCATTAAATATGAAGAATTACATAAAAACATCTTCACTTAACTCCTTCAGTGCTTTGAATGTTTAGCTTCCCTTTGTTAATGAACAAAATATTGTGTTAATTAAATTTGTGCCTCATTATCATTATATGAATATAAGTCATGGACATATGAATATAAATTAATTTGGTCAGATTTATTTTCTATTAGTAGCCATTTACACCTGGAGAGAAGAGCTTTAGTTTATTAATTTTTTTTTTTTTGCGGTACTGGGGATTGAACGCAGGGGCGTTCTACCTCTGCGCTACGCCCCCGGCCCTATTTTTTATACTTTATTTTGAGACCGGGTCTCACGAAGTTGCAGAGGGCCTCACTAAATAGAGAGAGAGAGAGAGAGAGACAGAGAGAGAGAGAGAGAGAGAGAGACAGACAGAGAGAGAGAGCTGAGGCCGGCCGCGAACCCGGATCCTCCGGTCTCCGCCTCCCAAAGTACTGGGATTACAAGCGTGCGCCACCACGCCCTAGTTTATTAATTTATAATTCATCTTCTGCCTATGTACAGAGTATTTGAGGTTAGTGATTAGTTTACTTTGCTGAATTAAGGAAGTAGATGATATTTTAGCAACATAGGAAAAGGGGAATTTGGAGCTAGACAATAGTAATCAGAGGGCAGAGTGAAGAATTCCACACAAGAAAAACAAACAAAAACTTAACAGTGGAATTGGCACTTTGGAAAAATTAACTTCCCACCAAATATGAAGTTAAAACCATGACCTTAGAAAAACTTTGCTCTTGTTATGATTCACAGACAGCTCTTATATCTGTGGTTTGCCTTAATAAAATATATACCATTCATCACAGTATTTATTTCTGTTATGACCTATATTCTGAAATTTAAGTAGCTGCCTTGTAAACAGAATTTAAGGAGATAACCTAAAGAATCTGTGTTCTGCTTGCATGCTGGAAAGAAAGCAACTAGTTCAGTTGAATTATGTCTATAGAATATTTCATTAAAACATGCTTCAAACTGAGTATTGGGAATTTTAGAGATGAGTTTTCCCAATTTCTACTAGCTACGAATGTAGTCTATCAATTTCAAACTCCAGCATATTTTTAAACAATAGTTTAGTCAACAATAGTTGACAGAAAAAGGCACATTTATAATAGGTTGCCTTTGATATACACATGCTATCTTTTTACATTTTTCTAATACTATATAACAATTAGAAAAATCTACATTAAGAGGTCCAAAGAAAAGCAAAGAATTTCAACATGTAGATAATTGATACGCACTAGGAAAAACATAAAGATGTCAAAAATAGACTATAATAATATATACTACTTTCAATTATGACAATTCCATACTTTGATAAGACGAAATTAATTATAATTTAATGCTTTTTATCAATGGGATACATTTGGCAGAATATTTAAGTGTGGAAACAATGAAATAGTATACAATTTTTCTCTGATTCTGTCTTTGCCATTTTTCTTAATTTCAGTCTTTCCCAATAAAGATGAGCCACAATGCCAAGGTGATCAGTTAAATACATGCTATTTTATCAGTTATTTTCCAACTGATGTTATCATTAGCTTTTTAGGCATCTGTACTTTTTTACATTACAATTTCGATGTTTTCTTCAATAGCTATGCATACAATGACTGCTAAATTAACAGTGTATTAAGATAAGGTTAAAGAAAAAATACAAAACAGTAATGAAAAGATCAAAGATTGATGTAAAGCATGGAGATTCATTCAAATGTCTCCTGAGACTCTCTGGAAGCTAAATATAGATATTTGTAAAAACAGAGAACTGCATAAAATGAGTTGACTTGTCATTGAAATGGTTAATTAAATCAACATCCAGGATGCAAATGGTAATTTAATTACTTCAAACTTATACTTTAGAGTTTTAATTTTCAAGATGCATATTTTCCATCTATTTATTACATCATTTAATCATTTTGTATATTGTTTATAAATACCAGTTTAGTGCTTAGCACTGAACTGTCTATACCAGAAAGTACAAAGATAAATTGATCACAACTTTACCTTTACCAAGCTTTAATAAGCTTAGTTTCTAGGTTAGAAATGGGACATAGTGGGTCTTAATAAGCACACATTGAGTAAAAAGGTGGCATGTACAATAGACAGAACATAAGGATTGAATCAAATAAGGCATATAAAACACTTATTTTACATATTTAGTAAAAAATAAGTACTCCAAAAATGTTGGGTTTTGTTGTTATTGATGTAATTGTTAATTTGGGTTTAGAGGCAGGAGGTCATATCTCAGTGGGGGAGGTTCAGTACATATATCCTAATGGAGCTGATATGTAATATCTTCAGGTAGAAGAGCAAAGGAGAGAGATAAACAAAATTGGCATTTAAAAAGTGGTGGGTAGTGTCCATACTCTTCATAGGATTCCTCTCAAGAATGCTAGAAAATCCTTCATGGCATATGGTCCAAATTATTTTATATTACTAAAGTACTTAAAAAGTGGTTTTCCCAAATAATGTAGAAGCCATCATTATACATAACATTCTTAAGAAGACTGTTGTTAAATTTTCAAGATTTATATAGTATACTAAGTGATTTAATTTCTCTATCACTCAATATCTGTTTTTTATATTTTACATTATAGAATCAATACAGATTCATCATTTTATATGAAGATAATTTGTAAATATGCAACTTAAAAATAAATGTACTGGATAAAAAGCTGTGATTTTATGCATTTCAATGACTTACCTTAAATTATATGTTTCCTTTTGAGGAAAGAAAAAGAGCTATCACCTCTCTATTAATTTGGGGCCTGTGAGGATACAACTTGGTTAAGGCTTTTGGAGCTTGTGAAAAGTATCTTAACAAATTCATAACAAATACACATAACATTAATTTTTCTATAAATATATGCTCATAACTGAAAAATTAAAAATATTTCTTAACACACCTTGAATATGTTCAAAATTAGTGAGGTACACTCAAAATTATTGAGTTTTTTTCATAACTCACAGGCAAGTGTCTCCAAAATACTTGTGTAAAATGCTTTCCTATCTCACATTCTTAGGAGTTTTCATTATTTTCTTCTACATTTTATCCCATTTTCTGTCTCTTTGTTTTATTGTTGTTGTGTTTCTGTCTTGCAAACTCCCTGCATTCCACATGCAACTGCCTTTCTTACTTAGGAAAAGTAGAAGATATCACCTCTCTATTTATGTCTCTATTTCTTTTGTTTCCATTTGTGTTTATCTGGTCTGATTCACTTTTATCAAGGTACTTTATCCTTGAAATTGACTTTTCAAGCTTACAAAGGAAAACATTTTTCTGACTTCATGCTTCCTTGCTGCCCATAAAGACAAGTTTTACATTAGATCCAGATAGGGAAGCCTATCCCCATTAACGGCCTCTGACCCAAAGGGTCAAAAAGAATCAATCTAGGCTCAAACAGAGAAAAGGAATACAATTTCAATCTAGTTTTATTTTCTACTGCTTTTAGTCAAAATATAAAATATTCCACTAATTAATATTTTCAATCAAGTAGGAAATTCATATAATAATGAACAAAATAGATTCTAATTCTATATTCTGTCCAGCTACAAAAAAATACACATCTAAAAAGAGAGAACTGAGGATAGAAGAGAAAGAAACAGCCTCAGGATTTAACCAATCCATGAAATCAGAGCTGCAACATTTAAATAGATACATACAATCCCCAATATTCAGGGGGTAAAAAAAAGACAAGGCCATATCTCATGATTTCTTAGGGAATGACTTGAAAATTCCAGATGATGCTGAGAAATACAGCTATTAAAAATGTTCCTTGGTCCTCATTTATTAGAAAGACAAGTCCTGCCTTCCTATTCTGGTAGGTGGATAATTTATGTTCTCAAACATTAAAGGAAACATTCCACATAAATGAATTAACACTACCACCCTATATTCCTGTGGATTTGAATATCACTTCTAATGACCTTTAAAATACATGGCATAAAATAGGACCTACATGATGTCAAGCTGTTGAGAAGGAACCCTGTGTCAAAGTGTCTATGTTTGCTTTGGTATCAGCATTTCTGTCATTGTCTAAACTTTTAGACTTAATATTTCTGGTATTCATTCTGCTCTGTTCTTTATCACAGTGCATTATACCTGTTTTATCTCTACATGCACTCCTACAGACACAGGCACACACATATACAAATGTATATACAGGCACACATACAACTATACACACATTCACACTCTACACAAAAAAGAATAGTTAAATGTACTATTTTAAGGTCAAACTTGATTATATTGCTGTAGAAGTGCCTGTTTTGTTTTGTTTTCCAGTACTGGGGATGGAAGCCTAGGGTGTTCTACCTTTTAATTTTTTATTTTGAAACAGAGTCTCGCTAAGTTGCTGAGGCTGGCCTTGGACTGTCCCTCTTTCCTTTTTATTTACAGAAATACCTTGAAGATGGCTGAATAAAGGTACCCAGCACTCACCCGATCCTCCACGAAAAGAACCAAAACAACAGGCACGTAACTACATATTGAGGTGAGAGACCATGGGAGAACACTGGAATTCAGCAGTAGGAAAACAACAAACTTTATAAAATCCAAAGACCAGAGGCAGCAGCCTAGCAAAGGAAACAAAATATCCTATCACCTGCCAACTCAGCCAGCTGAGGGAGGAGAAGTGTCCCCTCTTCGGGAATAGAGGTAGAAGACAGAGTCCCAGCAAACTATCAGCACAAATGCAGGCAATCTTAACTAATGTAAAGTTCTGTGGCCCTTGCAGTCTTATAGCCTAAATAATGACAGGCCTGAAATGTACAGCAGTTTGGCTTTGGACAAGGAATTCACTTTTTCTCCCAGAGAACCCCCAGGTTGCTATAGCCAAGAGCCATCTTGAGAAGGGGCCTATTGTTTGAATTTATACTGTTCTTGGAGTCAGAAATCCCTGCATATTCCCATCTCTGGGACACCGTAGACATTCCACTATACTGGTTCAGCGGGTGGCTGCCTCATGAACCAGTCTTGGTTCTGTGGAGTGAATCAGACATAAATCCTCTGAGATTTATGTCTCACAGTGGGGCACAGCTATTGGGATGAGAAAGGAAGAAGAGAGTGCTGCCTACAAGGAAGGAGGAATTGGGGAGCCAGCCCGCTGAAATTAGGGTCATGACCAGTTATGTTTGGTTTCCTGTGGGCATCTGGAGTGAGGGCTGTTATCTGTGCTCTTTCAGCACCACGCACAGGTGCCTACCACCAAGGAGCTGGAGAAAAAACTCTGAGATCCTACTGCTCCCCTGGCCACAGAGGTGTGCTGGGACATTTTCCAGCAATGCTGCTGGGATTCCAGATGTAGCTCCATCCCCGAGGTACTTGCCTAAGGTCTAGAGAGAAACTGCCCAGTGCTGGCTGTGTTCCACTTTCCATTGCTCCTGTTAGCACCTCAGCTGAGAGGAATTTTACTCAGTTCCGGCCATGACCCACTCCTGCTCCATACCTGACAGGCACTACAAATAAAAGAGTGGGTGGGTAGACCCCAGCCATCACCCCTTTTGGGGATGGGTCTGAGGTCACACTACGGGGCCGGCATGCTCCCAGTAGAAACAGTGAGGAATAACACAACTTTTGTTGCCACTACACTTGTGTGGATCCCCTGCATAATATCAGATGCCCATGCAATTCAATATGCACCAGGCAGGACCAGCATCTAATCCAGCCAATAACACAACTAAGCAGCCAATAACACAGACCCATTCAAGTAACAGATCCAATATCGACACTGCCTGAGGAAATCCCCATCACCTGATAAGGGCCACCTACTCCCACGATAGTGGTAACCACCCAGGGTGCACTCCACATATTCTGCTTGAAGATGGATCATTCGTAGTATTATATTCAGATAAAAAAATGAAAGGAAAAAATAGAAATAATGAAGAAAGTATACAAGATCTTTGAGACACCATTAAAAGACCAAACATCTGTATCACTGGAATACCTGAAGGGGAAGAAATACGGATTAAGAGCATAGAAAACCTATTCCATGAAATATAGCAGAAAATTTCCCTAATCTTGAGAATGGCATGAATACAGGAGGCCTATAGAACGCCAAACAGACATGACCAAAAAAAAAAAAAATCCTCACCAAGATATTTAATCAAACTGTCAAAAGTACAAGACAAAAATATAATTTTAAATTCTGCAAAAGAAAATTGCCAACTCACATCTAAAGGCAACCTCATTAGACTAATAGCAGATTTCTTAGCTGAAACTCTAAAGGCCAAACAGGCAAGAAATGATGCATGATACATACTGAAATAAAATAACTGCCAAACATGATTATTGCATCCAGCAAGGCTATCCCTTCAGAATTAAAGGAAAAATAAAGATCTTCCAAGATAACCAAAAGTAAGGGAATTCATGACCATCAGACCAATCTTTCAAAAGATGCTTTAGAGAGTCCTACACCCAGAAGTGGAAGAAAGATTATTTCAATCATGACAGCATGTAAGAGTATATATCCCACTAGACAAGTGGATAAACAGATGAGCAACAAAACAAAAGAAAACAAAATCAAGTATCAATACAACACATAAAGATAAATAAGAGAGAAAAAATTAAATAAAGAATATTCAAAACAACTAGAAGAAAAATCAACAAATGAAAGGCATGGATCCATACATTTCATTAATAACTTTAAATAGTATTTTTGTGGTATTGGGGATTGGACCCAGGGACATTCTGCTTCTGGGCTACACCCCCCAGTACTATTTTATTTTTTATTATGAAACAGGGTATCACTAAGTTGTTGAGAGTCTAAGTTTCTGAGAATGGCTGCTAACCTGCGATCTTTGTGTCTCAGCCTCCCAAGTACTGGGATTACAGGTTTGTGTCACCACACCCAGCTAAATATAGTCTTAATTATCCATTTAAAAAAACAGATTGGCTGAAAGAATTAAAAAACAAGAGCCAACACTATGCTGTCAACAAGAAATTCATCTCACTAGTAAGGACACACATATATTGAAAGTCAAAAATTGGAAAATGTCATTCTAAGCAAATGGAATCTGAAAACAAGCAGAAATAGTTCCACTTGTATCTCACAAAATAAACTTTAAGACAAAACCATTCAGTAGAGACAAAGGAGGTCACTATATAATGATCAAGGGTTCAATTCGTTAAGAAGATATACTGACTATAGATCTATATCCACCTAATAAAAATCAGGAGCATATGGTTTTACAAAACAAAACACTATTAGTCACAAAAGGATAGATGGGCTCCACTACAATAATAGTGGGGGATTTCAATACCCCACTCTTTCTCACCAATGGATAGATCATCCAGACAAAAAAAAAAAACCAAAAACAAAAAAAAAAAATCAAGGAAACATCAGAGTTTATCTGTACTATAAATCAAGTGAACTTAGAAAACATTTACAGAACATTCAATCCAACAGCAGCAGAATATACACGCTTTTCATCAGTGCATGGAACTTGCTCTACAATAAATCATGTATTAGGCCTTATGTAAGTCTTAACAAATTTTTAAAAATTGAAATCATACCCTGTCTCTTTGCTGATCACAATGGAATAAAACTACAAATCAATAGCAAGATAAATTTTAGAAATTACAAAAATACCTGGAGAATGAACAACACACTTTTGAAAGAACAGTGGGGCACTGAAGAAGTCATAGGGAAATTAAAAAATTCCTTGAGAGAAATGAAAATAGAGGCCGGGCGTGGTGGCACACGCTTGTAATCCCAGTACTTTGGAAGGCGGAGACCGGAGGATCCGGGTTCGCGGCCAGCCTCAGCTCTCTCGCTATCTCTCTCCCTGTCTCTCTCTCTCTCTCTCTCTCTCTCTCTCTCTCTCTCTCTCCATAGTGAGGCCCTCTGCATCTTCGTGAGACCCGGTTTCAAAATAAAGTATAAAAAATAGGGCCGGGGGC
>PVJS01063255.1:0-10526 GCA_004027185.1 Glis glis | reverse complement strand
AAAAAAAAAAAAAAAAAAAAAAAAAAAGAAACAGGGTCTCACTAAATTGCAGAGTCTCACTAAGTAGCTGAGGCTGTCTTTGAACCTACAATCCTCCTGCCTCAGCCTCCCAAGTATTGGGATTACAGGCGTGTGCCACCACGCCCAGTTTTTCTTTCTCATATTTTGACTGTATTCCTTTTGCAAAATGACACATTACCATGGCTGGAACCTGTCAATTTTTTTCTGGCTGGGCATGATGGCACACATTGTAATTCCAGTATTTGGGAGGCTGAGACAGGAGGACTGCAGGTTCGAAGCCAGCCTCAGCGATTTAGCGAGGCCCTCCACAACTTAGTGAGACCCTGTTTCCAAATAAGAAATAAAATTGGGTTGGGGGTATAACTTGGAGGTAGAATGCCTCTGGGTTCAATCCCAGTACCAAAATAATAATAATAATAATAGTAATAATAATTTTCTTGGACACAGTGGATATAACTGGCAAACAAACATTGTGAAGCTGGACTCTTGAAGACAAGAAAGAAGAGAGAAACTATGCCAAAAGAACAGAAAATGACCTATTTCCCCTGTGCTCGTCAGGTTTTTCGGCACTGTGATCAAGATAACTGACAAGCACAACTTAGAGGAGGAAAGGTTTATTTGGCTCATGTTTTCAGCCGTTCCAACCATGGTCAGCCCTCCCTGAGGCTGGAACATCAATGTGGCAGGGGCTCGGTGAAGGAAAGCTGCTCAGCCCATGGCAGCCCTACAGCAGAGAGAAAGGAGGGGGCCAGGGCCAGATATAATCTTCCAGTCCTGCCTCCTCCAGCCAAGCCCTGCCTCGAAACCTTGCCGTGTTAGAGACCAGGCTTCAACACCTGAGCTTTTGGGGAGTGTTCCAGATACAAACCACAGCACCGCCCTCCCATCAAGGAAAGTCTGGTTCCTGAGTACTAACTAGCTCTGTATCTTTCTTTGGAGCAGTAATCCCAAAGCCAAGACATCTTAAGCCTGGGAAGAATGTCTTTGGGGACTTATTTTCTCCTAAATTTCCTAATGACTCGATGTGGAAAGCGGTGGTCTGATATCATACATCTTGGGAACCAGGGATTTCCTATTTTCAAATAGTCATTACACCTGCAAGCAGTTCTGAATCTTCAACATCACTAGTTAAAGCACAAAGCAGTGTTAATATGAAATTTCCTGAGGATTTGGTAGTAACTGGTGAGAAGGAAGCAGCTCTGAGAATGAATACAAAATAGTATTTAAAGTATTGTAAAAGTGAACCGGGTATGGTGGCGCACACTTGTAATCCTAGTACTTGGGAGGCTGAAACAGGATGATGGCAGGTTTGCAGCCAGCCTCAGCAAGTTAGTGAGTCCTTCTGCAACATAGTGACCCGGTTGCAAAATAAAAAATAAAATAGGGCTGGGAGTGTAGCTAGGAAGTAGAATACCCCTGGGTTCAATCCCTAATACCCCCCCCACACACACACAAATGTAGAAACCAGGCGTGGTGGTACACACTGTAATCCCAGTGTTTGGGAGGCTGAGACAGGAGCATCACAGGTTCAAGTACAGCCTCGGCAAGTAGTGAGGCTCTTATCAACCTAGGGAGACACTGTATCAAAATAAAATAGGGCTGAGGGTGTATCTTAGAGGTAAAATGCCTCTGGGTTCAATCCCCAGTACCACAAAAATAAATAAAATGTTGTGGAGATACAAACTTCCCAGGTTACATTAGACGTTAGCACAATCTTTACTGCAAAACTTTCAAAATTTTCTATTAAAGACAAAATGAAGCCCACCCAGGTGGTGCAGGTCTGCAATCCCAGGACTTGGGAGGCTGAGACAGGAGGATCACAGGTTTGAGGGCAGTGAATACTAATTTAGCCTACACCCTGTTTCAAAATAAAATAGCGCATCTGGGTTCAATCCCCAGTACAAGGAAGGAAGAAAGGAAGGAAGGAAGGAAGGAAGGAAGGAAGGAAGGAAGGAAGGAAGGAAGGAGATAGAAAGAAAGAAAATTAATTCACATCATAAACCGGGCGTGGTGGCGCACGCTTGTAATCCCAGTACTTTGGGAGGCGGAGACCAGAGGATCAGGGTTCGCGGCCAGCCTCAGCTGTTTCCCTGTCTGTCTCTCTCTGTCTCTGTCTCTCTCTCTCTCCTTAGTGAGGCCCTCCGCAACTTCGTGAGACCCGGTTTCAAAATAAAGCATAAAAAATAGGGCCGGGGGCGTAGCGCAGAGGTAGAACGCCCCTGCGTTCAATCCCCGGTACCGCAAAAAAAAAAAAAAAAAGAAATTAATTCACATCATATTCAATCATGCATAGTGATTCAGAAATCATTAATGAATACTTATGTTATCACGGAGGGGGTAACTGGGTCAATTATTAGAGTGCAAAAATGGTTCCACAATAGAAATACATTTTTACAGGTTTTTTCCTATATTAGACTAGGTAGTTGGAATTTTTTTAAGAATTCTATTTATAATATATACCCCCAATTTACGTCATAGCATTCAAACTAGTGCTTCTTAAACTTTACTGTGCGAAGGACTCGCCTGGGGACCCCGTTAAAATGCCGATTCTAGCTCAGTAGTTCTGAAGCGGAGCTGAATTTCTGCATTTCCAACAATCTCTCGGGGGCCACCCACTCTTTGGGTCCGAGGACCACACCGATAAAGGGTTTGAAAATTCCTTGCCAATAGAGGGCGCCACTGCCTTAGGTAAAATTCCTTGTGTAAATCTTCCAGGGATGGCAGTACTTCTCCGGAGTGAACGAAGACTGAACAAAACTGGAAATCGAGCTGCGAACTTTGAGATCTACCGCCAGAAGATACTTCCCAAAGGAGCTCATTCGGTAGAATTGGCCTCTGCATTCATTGGTGGAAACAACTCCGTTTCCCAGTTTGGAAGGCTCGGCCTTTCTCCTTGCTCAGCCTGCAGCCGGAGCCGCGCAACCCAAGCTCAGAAAACAAAAGAAACTAAGGGGGGAAGCGAGACCATGTGCTTTGGTTAAATCTTTCCATCTTATCTTTTTTTGTTTCCTGCTTTTTAAATAACATTACGAGATGGAGCCAGACGTAAACGGGCGGGTCGATTTGGGGACAGCGCTTGCAGTTTTGGAATCGTGAGCACGGTCTTCTAGCTCCATCGCTTACCCAGCCACCCTGGATAGTGCCAAGCCCGAGTAGGAACGGGGCAGCACTAATATTAATGGAGAACCGTTGTGAAATTGGTTTACTTTCCATTTGAGCAAAGAAAAGAAAGCAAAGCAGTGAAGAAGAAGAAGAAAAAAAAAGAAACCAAGGACACAAAAACACTGGAGGTGCCGGGGATTGAACCCGGGGCCTCGTGCATGCTAAGCACGCGCTCTACCACTGAGCTACACCCCCCTGGTACAATTGCGCTCTCGGGAATATATTCAAGGCAGAACATTGCTTTTTTGATAACGTTTTTAGAAGATTTGTTAGCGGTAAGCCATAGTCCACCCCATTTTGCTGGGAACAGCTCAGAAAACGAAGGGATCTAAAGGAAATTTCCTGTGAGTTTCGCGCCCCCCCATCTGTGTTTCTGGTTCTTTGATAATACTGATTTATTGATATATTGATAACATCGTGTGGCCGGCTTTGTTAATTTGGTGCTGCGCTTGTTCATCGGGTTCTGGAATCCTGAGCACCGAATCCCGCCCTCTCCGGTCCTTTGATCATGTCTGTCGCCTGTAGACGCAGCCTCCCAGGGCGGTGGGTGCCAAGATCCTAGAGTAGAAATGTGTCCATATTAAAAGCAAAAGAGAGGTGGGGGGGTGCACCAAGTGCTGTGTGCATGTATGTTACGGTCAACTTGAATTTCATTGTGATATGAGACTATAATGCACCAATAAAAGCACAGAAAAATTAAAAAACAGAAAAAAAGAGAGTCTGTTCGTTTTTGTCTTCCTTGGTTTCCGTGTTAATTAGAAGAACTAAAGTGCCCCCAGGTATCTGCAAAAGATATGCGGGAATTAAAAACTGGAGGTGCCGGGGATTGAACCCGGGGCCTCGTGCATGCTAAGCACGCGCTCTACCACTGAGCTACACCCCCTCACGGCCAGATGCGCTCAAAATATATCTATGACCTGTGACTACCACTTTCGATCGTGGCAGGAAACTTTCCATTTTGTCGAATTCAATTTTCGAGTCCTCTAGACGAGCTACTGTCTTCCGGCTCATGAAGAAAAACTGAATGCTCTATCGAAAGTTCCCATGCTGGTCCCGGGATCTCCCACCGCCGGTGACCCTACCCGAAAGCCCGCCCGGCGGCCCTCCGCAGGGTGATGAGGGGCGGTCCTGCCTGGCCCCCAGGGAGACGGCTGGGATGCTGATTTCTGCTTGGAAAGCTTGCCATACAAAGGCGGGCATAATGCAAGAAGATAAAGACTCCTAAGCGCTTCCATGCAGATGTAGGTGCAAGGGAGAGGAGACGGGTAGAAAACTGCAGATCGGTCCACACGGGCCAGCAAAGTCCCCGTGCTGCGTCTCGGGGTCGCTAACCCGAGCGGCTGCGTGTCCTGGAGACGCGCGCCAGCCTCCGTGGCGCCCCCTTCCGGGAGGAATCCTCCCCGGCATGAAAAGCACGCCGAAGTTCGGAAGGATGGGCGTCCTCTGCAAAAGGATTTAGTTGTATCAACCTTCGCCCGACCCAAGAGCACCGGGAGTCCTTAGGTTCCTCTCCACTCCCTGACTCAAACACCAAGCATTTCCTGCGCTTCGCCAAATCTTGGCACAATGGTCAGCCGAGAAATGACTTTTTGTTTGTTTGTTTTTTGGTGGTACTGGGGATTACACCCAGGGGCATTCTACCTGTTGAGCTACATCCCCCGCCCTTTTTATTTTTATTTTGAAACAGGGTCTGGCTAGGTTGATGAGAATCTCACTACTTGCTGAGGCTGTCCTCAAACCTGCAATCCTCCTGTCTCAGCCTCCCAAGTACTGGGATTACAGGTGTGTTCCACCACTCCTGGCCTTTGGAACAAAATTTAAGTCCTTTTCTAAGTTTTCTTCTGATTCCCTCTCACCCCTTCAGGCCCTGTGTCTTCTAGGAGACATTATGGAAGACAGCATGTCTCCTTTGGTTCTTACCCAGCTCTGGCCCTCACACCAGTCAGACCCGGCCGAGCTGAGCCCGCAGGCCTAGAGGTGGACAGACAGAAAATGGAGATAAAACGCGTGGACCGCAGGTGATCCTCAGACCCAGAGGACACCGACGTCCTTTGACTAGGTTCGGGATACACTACCCCAAAGTATGTCACCTTATCTTTTCTTTCTTTTTTTCTTATATTTGTTACCGGGAATTGAACCCAGAGGATTCTACCTCTGAGCTACACCTCCAGCCCTTTTAACTTTTTGTTTTGAAACATGGTCTCCCTAGGTTGCTGAGAGTCTCGCTTGTTGCTGAGGCTGTCCTTGTACCTGCCATCCTCCTGAATCAGCCTCCCAAGTACTAGGATTACAGGCGTGCGCCACCACACCCAGTTCAAGATGAGCTAACTTTTCATTGCTCTCAGATGGTTGCAATCGCGGAAATGCAGCAACTGGAAATAGAGCAAATTCTGGCTCTTTTGACTTGAATGAGGAGCCCAGTGGTGTGGGACAAACAGGTTCATCCAGGTGAGACTGCTCACCTGGGTGAGGAACTAGAGCGCTTTCTAAATGTAGGGCTTTCTCCTCCTCCATCTCCACCACGGCTTCCTCCTCGGCTTTCTTCTCTTCAAGTTTTCCTCCCGTACAACCAGAATCTATTAATATCCTTGACTCAGATAATCCAGCAATGAAACCCAGAAATGAAAACGCAGCAACCAGGTGCTAGTAAGAGCAGTCATGCCAAGTGAACTCAGCCAGCCTCAGAAAGCCAAGGGTCACGTGTTTTCTCTCCTAGTGGAAGCTAGACAGAAAATAGCAAAGAAAAGGAACTTCACAATAATAAGAAGTGAGACCACAAGAATGGTGGAAGGGGGTCAGGGGGAGAGAAGAGGGGAGGGAGAAAAGGAGGAAAGAAACAGACCAAATAATATGTGTATACATGAAGGTATCACTGACATCCTTACTAGCATGTATGGGGAGGGAGGAAGGGGACAGCAGGATGAGGTTAGGAGGGAAACACACCAAGAGATGTTGTGTGCATAGATGAATGTATCACTTTGAAAGTCACTACGATGTGGAACTGATTCTATTGCACCAATAAAAATTTTTTAAGAGCCAGAGAAATAGCCGGGCATGGTGGCACACGCCTGTAATCCCAGTACTTGGGAGGCGGAGACTGGAGGATCCGGGTTCACCGCCAGCCTCAGCTACTTAGTGAGGCCCTCGGCAACTTCCTGAGACCCGGTTTCAAAATAAAGTATAAAAAATAGGGCTGGGGGTGTAGCTCAGAGGTAAAACGCCCCTGGGTTCAATCCCCAGTACCGCAAAAAAAAAAAAAAAAAAAAAAAAAAAAAAAAAAAAAAAAAAAAAAAAAGCCAGAGAAATAAAGATGTTCCAAACATGTTGGATGTTCTAAAGGATATAAAGGTTCCAGCCCTGAACTACTTGTAGCTCAAAGCAAACACTCTAAAAATGTTGACTGAGCCCATCCTGGTGGCCCACGCCTAGAATCCCAGTACTTGGGAGGCCGAGACAGGAGGATCGCAGGTTCGAAGCCAGCCTCAGCAATTTAGTGAGGCTCTCAACAACTTAGGGAGACCCTGTTTCCAAATAAAACATAAAATAGGGCTGGGGTGTAGCTCAGAGGTAGAATGCCCCTAGGTTCAATCCCCAGTATACACACACACACACACACACACACACACACACATACACAAACACACACACACACACACACACACACACACACAATGTTGACCAAATGATTCCACAATAATTTGAGCTTGGTCTTAACTTCAAAAGAAGATATTATAGAAGAAAACACCAGGAAAAACTGGAGTTTTTTCGGGAAAACACTTTGTGGCTGAGAGTGTACATAGGGTGCAGGAAGGGAACAATTTTGCTTTGATTTAGTTTACTTAAGATAACTCGTCATTTTCAAGAAACCAAAACTTTGACATAAGTGGGTGGACAGGTGTTATTGTTTTACTTCCAGGGTTATTAATTTTCCATCTTCCTATCCTACGCACACTTTTTTTTTTTTGGTGATGGTGGTACTGGTGATTGAACTCAGGGGTGTCCTATCTTGGAGCTACAACCCCAGCCCTATTTTATTTTTTATAATTTATTTATTTTTATTTTTGTTTATTTTTGTGGTACGGGGGAATGAACCCAGGTGCATTCTACCTCTGAGTCCTTTTTCCATTTTTTGTTTGTTTTTGTTTGTTTGTTTGTTTGTTTGTTTGTTTGTTTGTTTTGCAACACGGTCACACTAGGTTGCTGAGTCTCTCTGAGACGGCCTGGAATCTGCCTGCGATTCTCCAGTCTCAGCCTCCCAAGCACTGGGCCTACACACACTTCCGATGTCGACTGGGTCCCCTCCCCCCAAAACCTTATCGCTCTGTGGATTAGCCCACAAGTGAGCTAGTGGACATCTTCTTGTCAAGACCAAGTCAAACTCAGGTCTCCACGTCAAACATGGATGTCATCCAGCTCCCCGAAGAACACCATCCCGAACAATGTACGTGGGCTCCATTCTTTTAAAACCAATCGTATTTGTGAAAAGAATAACCTACTTTTTTTTTTTTTTACCCCCAGCCTCAGGCCAACCATGCACTTCCCGCCGAACCTTCTTTGAAGCTCCCAGGCCATCTTTGCCCGTCTTCCAGCACCACCATCCTCGCTTTCAGACTCCACGCTTCCAAATTACTGTCAGTGCGTGCTTTCTGCCTCCTCTCCATTGTTTGCAGAACTGCAGCATCAGCTCCCGGCTGAACATCCTCCTCCCTGCCTTCTCTCTCCACGTTATTAACCGGACTTCAACAAGGTCCACAAACAAGAACCATCTTAACTGCCTGCCCTTTCCAGTTCCTCACAGAGCTAGATTTTAGACAGTTCTGCGAGTTGTTAGCTTAGTAAATATTAATTTCAAGGAGGGAAATTGTTAGTAAACTGGATCTTCCTAATCAGCGTTAGAAAAGTTCCCTCCCCCACTTTGTTACATTTTGTTTGGGTCTTACGTGATCTCATTGTCTTAACGACTGGCCGCGTGGCCTAATGGATAAGGCGTCTGATTCCGGATCAGAAGATTGAGGGTTCGAGTCCCTTCGTGGTCGGAGCTTTTCTGTTGGCTCTCTGAAAGTTTGAAGAATTGAGTTTGTGTGAAGGATCCCTAGCAGCATTTTGGTTCAAAAGTGGAACTATCATTTATCAGAATTGAGTTTGTGTGAAGGATCCCTAGCAGCATTTTGGTTCAAAAGTGGAACTATCATTTATCCTGCATAGATGGGCTTCCTGCTGTGTGGTAAGTGCTTTACAAATAGGAAATTCAAAAAACAGCTCATGTCCTCAAGGAATTTACTTTCTACTAGGCCACAGATAAAATCAATGAAACACAAATAAATAAATATTGAAAATGTTTCAAGTTCTACCAAAGATAATATCAATGAAACACAAATAAATAAATAAATAAATAAATATTGAAAATGTTTCAAGTTCTACCAAAGATAATATCAATGAAACACAAATAAATAAATAAATAAATAAATATTGAAAATGTTTCAAGTTCTACCAAAGATAAAATCAATGAAACACTAATAATAAACTAATAAATAAACAAATATTGAAAATTTGTTTCAAATTCTACCAAAGAAATATGCAAGTGGCTGAAATCAAGAACAAAATGTGTGGTACTGGGAGGCTAGGGCAAAGGCTCAGGCACTTCTAAAAACCACCATCACAGAGAGCTGAGGTAGACTACAGAAGCACCGCTGAACTTTAAGAGAAATGTAGTGCAAAGAATTCTTACTCAGATGAATAATTCCTATGTCTGTGGGAAAGACAAAGGAGAAGGGAATGGAGTGCCAGAGAATTTTCCCAGTAATTCTGCAGGAAGGGCAAAGTTCCTCTTAAAGAGCAGTTTTGTAGTCAGGCTTGATGGCGCATGCTTATAATTCCAGTACTTGGGAGGCTGAGACAGGAGGATCACAGGTTTGTGGCCAGCTTCAGCTACTTAGTGAGGTGCTCTGCAACTTAGTGAGACTTTGTTTCAAAATAAAATAGGGCTGGGGGTGTAGCTTGGAGGTAGAATACCCCGGGGTTCAATCCCCAGTACCACACACTCACACGCACACACACACCAGAACTGGAGATGTAGCTCAGTAGCAGAGCACTTGCATGAGGCCCTGAGTTTGATCCTTAGCACTGTCACAAAAAAAAAACTATGATAGTCAAAGGAAAAGTAATTTATGACAACATCCTTGTTTCCTATTTCTCTAGAAATTTCCAGAGGAATCAGCTGCTATCTCCTTTCCCTCATATGATTTGCTGGCTCTTTCTTTCTCTCTTCCTTTTTCTTTTTCTTATTTTCTTTCTTTCTTTTCTTTTTTTTTTTTTTTGTGTGTGTATATGTTACTGGGGATTGAACCACTCAGGGGTGTTCTACCTCTGAGCTAACTCCCCAACCCTTTTTTATTTTGAAACAGTCTCATTAAATTACTTATTGAGGGCCTCACTAAGTTAATGAGGCTGGCCTTGAACCTGTGATCCTCCGCCTCAGCCTCCCAAGTACTGGGATTACAGGCGTGTCTCCTGGTCTGGCTCTTCCTGTTTTTTTCTAACTCACCCAGTTCACCAACAGGAACTACAAATTTTTCCAAATTCTTCAAAGATACACTTGTCTGCTCATTAGAAAAAGATCTTATTAAGGCAGTGATGCAGATGAATATATTATATTCTGCCCTGGACTGTATGTGTGTGTGTGTGGGGGGGGTGGTATTGGGGATTGAACCCAGGGGCATTCTACCTCCTAGCTACACTACCAGCCCTATTTTATTCTGGTTTTTTTTTTTTTTTGAAACAGGGTTTTTTTAAATTGCTGAGGGTCTTGCTAATTTGCCCCGGGTAGCCCTGCAACTTTGATCTTCCTATATCAGTCTCCAAGTGCTGGGATTATACGTATATGTCACCACACCCAGTTACCCTCTATTTTTATATATTTAATGATAAAGGAAATGCTATGAGAATTAATTTCATTTCCCCAACATAAACTTCTATATTACATTTCTCCTGCCTTCGTTTCTTTCTTTCTGTGCTGGAGATTGAACCCAGAGCCTCATACATACTAAGCATATGCTGTACCACTGAGCTACACTCCCAGCCTGTATTCGATTTTTTTTTTTTTTGTAGTACTGGCGATTGAATCCAAGGGCATTCTACCTCCGAGCTACACCCCCAGCCCTATTTTTAATTCTTTATTTTTGAAACAGGGGCTCACTAAGTTGTGGAGGGCCTCATCACTAAGTGGCTGAGGCTGGCCGCGAACCCAGATCCTCCTGTCTCAGCCTCCCAAATATACAAGTGTGCGCCACCACGCCCGGCCTGTATTTGATTTTCTTTTTCTTTTTTTTTTTTTTTTTTTTTTT
>PVJS01063254.1:0-10532 GCA_004027185.1 Glis glis | reverse complement strand
TGCCCATTTTTAACTACAGAAACATAATTTAGGTTATTTAAAAGTACAACAATACATAGACATTATTATTACATAGAGTGTTTAACAATTCACCAAAACAATTTTGTTACCTCTATAATGTTAAAACAGCTATAATTTATAGCATTATACCCAGAATATCAGCTACTCAAAGGTTTAGGACATTTGTATCAATAATACATACCAGAAAAGAGGGAAAAGATGGTGACTGAGTAGGATCCTATGGCAAGTCTGCAATAGTCATACCACAAAAACCCCAAGTCAAGCAGCTATCCACAAGCCAAACTACCTTCATAAGAACTAATTGGTGAAACTCAGGAATAAATGCAAAGATAATTTTAACCACCATGGCTGAAAAAAAGCAACAGGCCTCTGATTAAACAGATGCAAAAGGAGGACAACATTGTGCACCTCTGAACAGAGGGAACTGCAAAGTTGTAAAAGAAATAACCATGAACCCAATATCACAAATCCAGCTCCCAAGGATTCAATACATAGACAGCAAAGATACCTGACACATAATTGCAAATTATTTCTCTCAGAATATGCACCACCTCCTTTGCTCTCAAGTCCCATAGTGTTCAGTGGGCTGAGGTGAGTGGAGGAATTACAATGAGGCAGTACTCCTAGCTTTGTCCTTAAAACTATTTTGGGCTAGAAGCAAAATTAAAAAAGCTAATACTTCTTCACAGTCTCCCTCAGACATAAACAAAGCAGAGTCACCCTAGACAACTCAAGTTCAGCCCAGCAAAGGCTCTCTCAAATATAAACAAAGTGATGAAAAGAAAAGCAACATAATGATTAATTGCCCGGTCTCCTGTCATCATGCTTATGCTAGAAAATGCACATCTCATGCTTGCCCCTCCCCTCCCAACATTAGGTGGCCAAATGTATAAAAGAGCTTGTATGTTCAATGTTCAGAGCTCAGACCCAAAGCTTTGCTTACTGAGCCTTCACTAGTGAATGAGGTAACCTTATTTCCTATATCCAGCCACTATCTCTTATCTTTGGGCAGGTCTGGTCCTGGAGTCAGGACTCAGGGCATTTTGCCTTCTCCAGTCTGTTTCTTGGGAGTCAGCCTTCCCCATCAGATGTCCATCCACCCAGCATGCTGGAGGCCTTTTTGCCACCATGTGGGGCAGTATCTTCCAGAGGTGGTCAACTCTGGGGCTAACAGCCACTGAGGTCTTAGGCCAGAGAAGGGACAGGTCATTAGCCATCCAGCAGTGACATCTCAATCATGGTAGGCCATTCCAGGGCTCAGTCAGTTCCCACTATCAGATTAGTGGAAAAGGGGTCTGATCATCCCCTTTCAGGGAATTCCCTGAGTAGTGTCAGAGAGACATAAAATTGGAATTCAGTTCAGGATTTGGGTTGGTATATGAATGGTGAGTGCAAGTGTGTTAATGAGATGGACATCAGGGTCAGACTCCAGTTTATACTTCACAGGGCTGAAGTGGATTTTGAGTCCACTACCTGGATCCAGGGCCATCCCATAATGGCTAAGTAGCAGCCCAGCAAAGACCCTAAAAAGTCCTTGGGCTGACAAGAGTGGGAAGTTGTACCACTCTGCCTATGTCAAGGAATGACTGAAACACCTCCACAAGGAGGATGGGCACAGATGAAGTGAGTGTTGACTGTTATCTGATTTAGGTGTCTTGGCACTAGTGCAGAGTATCTTTGTAGGAATGGGAGGGAAGCAGAGTAAGCCCACTCCATTAGACCTTATGATCAGGAACTTTAAAAAGGCTTGTATGGTGATTATGGATCCAAACTAACCCTAGGAAGGTTGCACAGCCAGTGAAAGGTCTATTGGCCAACCCTTGCAGAGGAATGGCTGTCAGAAGGCTCATTAGATCTAGGCATCTGGGACCAAGTCACAGGTAACCCAGAATGTTCAGACCATTTCCCTTATATTGAAAATTGGCTCCAGTTGGTTCAGACCCTCCTCCCATGGCTGTGAGGTCCTATCTACAGGTCTTAATCTCCAAAAGTCAGGACTTTAGTGGTCAGTCAGAAAATCAAAGGCATCAACCAGGTGGAATCCAACTAGCACCCATTTTGAAAAGTCCCGCAGAAAAACAAACCCTGCCATCGCCATATGTCTCTCAGACATGACAGCAGATACCAGCCCCAATGGCACCTTCAGCATCTCCCTACCCAGCACCATCTCCTGACCTATATGACCAGCCATCCAGTCTGGCAAGCTGGACCCCAACTCCACCATCCTCTGGTGTCATCCCTACTGGCAACATCTGATAGAGCTACAGAAAAGTCCTGTTCAAAAACAAAAATCAAACAGTACAGGACTTCTGGGTTATCAACAAGGCCACAGTCACTCTATATCCCACAGTGCCTAACCTGTACACTCTTCTAAGTGTGCTCCCAGCCATTCCAGCCTGGTTCGCATGCCTAGACTTAAAAGATGCTTTCTTCAGTATCTGGCTCCTATGAGCCAAGAACTGTTTGCCTTTAAGTCGGAGAATGCAGAAACTAAAACTAAAATAATCAATTCACCTGGACCCAATTGCCCCAAGAGTTTAAAAACTTCCCTAATATTTTTAGAGAGGTCCTGGTCCATGACCTCAAGTCTTTTCCTTCCCACATCTTGGGCTACACCCTCCTCCAGTATGTTGATTACCTCCTCCTCAAACATGAGACTTTTGAGGGCCCTGTCAAGGAAACAAACCAGCTGCTCACCCTCCTGGAACACTGTGTTCACAAGGTCTCAAAAAAAAGGCCCATGTCTGTCAACAAAAGGTAAAGTGTCTGGGATTCATCATCCAGAGAGAAAAAATGTTGTTGGGGACAGCGGGAAAGGAGGCAATCCAAGCTATCCCTGTGTCTGCCAACTGGACAGCCCTCTGAGAATTTCTGTGAGTGGTAGGGTTCTGTCACATTTGGATTCCAAACTTTGCTGTTACAGCAAAACCTCTTCACAAATCCACAAAGGGAGAAGATAAAGAGACCTTTGTGTGTGAGGAAAAACAACAACAGGCCTCTTTCAACAACTTAAAAGGCAACTTCTAACCACTCCTACCTTAGGGCTCCCAGACCTAGAAAATCCCTTCACCTTGTTTATCTCAGAAGAAAAAAACAGCAGTCAGGATTCTGGTTGAGCAGATTGGGTCTTGGTATCAGCCAGTTGCTTATCTCTTGAAGCAACTGGACCACATCACTGCCAGATGGCCACTGTGCCTATGGGCCCTCCCAGCAACTGCTCTTCTCATCCCAGAATCAGAAAAGCTAACCTTAAGACAGAGACTAGTGGTAAAGGTACCCCATTCTGTAGTCTCACTCATAAACTCTAAAGGACACCATTGGCTAACCAACACCAGGTTTACAAAATACCAAGACTTGCTGTATGAAAACTCTCATATACAGCTGGAGGTGGTCCATACCTTGAATACAGTCATTTTGCTACCACTCAGCAATGAGCCACCAATCCATGACTATGGGGATATACTGGCAAAATATCACTCAGGGAGGCCAGACTTAAAAGCAAACAATGGTCCAGTCTTTGCCATAAAATTTACCAAGGACATGACAGTTTCCCTGGGCATCATCTGGAAGCTGCACTCTGCATATAAGCCACAGAATTCAGGCAAAATAAATAAAAATATCAAAACTGAGTTAAAAGGAACAAAGCCAGGAAACAAAGCTAACTTGAATTCAAGCCTTACCCTTAGTCCTGTTTAAAATTACACCCCTTTTGTCTACAGGATCATTTCATCCCTCCAGGAAAGCCACCAAAAGAAAACAATAGCTAATATACTACATTTCAGTTATAGAGTTGGCTATCTTTTTTTCCCTCTTTGAAATTCTTCTTCTTAGACTAAGATAATTTTGCTATTCAAGGTGGCTTGGAAGTTTTTTAGTCAGTCCTAGATAAAATGTAAACATATAAAAATGTAACTCTTTAAAGTACAGGCCACTGTGAGACTTAAATAGATGATCTTGGTTTCTTTCTTATTCTGTCATAAAATACAATTTTTACCTCTCTATTTTCATTAAGAAAATCATAACTTTATCTTGACATAAAAATTCATAAAATTGTTTTAAAATATAAAGTGAAGAAAGGAATTATGACAGAAAGGGAGCATTATGTATAAAAGAGATGTAAAGAAGTATGAGAAGTTTTGATAACAAAGGATAAAAAGGTAATATTTTGAGAGATAAAGGATTTTGTATGATAGTAAAGTTTATTCTGATTGTCCTAAATTGGAAAGGAAAGACTAAGGTAAAATTGGAAGGTTGAAAGCAAGTCACAGAAGGTTTGAGTAAGTCACAGAATATTTGTGGCAGGAAAAGCTTATAAAAATATTGCATGCATGATAAAGTTGGTTATATTTTTAAAATATTTAAAATGTTTACAGTAAGGCTCTATTATGATAATTTCCTGTTTTCTACTGTCTCTGTTTTCTATACTTATCTTACTGAGCCTTCAATTCTAAATTTCACTTCAAAAGTAAAAGTTAACTTCTATGTAGCTGTAATGTTATATTTGTGTTTCCCAAATCAATAAATGTATAAACTTATAAAAATACAAGTTAAAGTCACACATGGCATGCATAAATGAGTATTAGACAAAGCACCAGTTAGTTTAACTACCCCAGTCCATCCCTATAAGCCTGGAAACCTAGTTTGGGTCAGACTGAAATCAGGCTCCCCTCAAGGCAAAATGTTACTCTTGCCACTCCAACAGCAGTAAAAGTCAAGGATATTGCTGCCTGGATCCATCACAGCCACCTGAAGCCAGCAGCCCCAAAGACATCAGCCCCAGAGATGACTCACTGGACAGTTCACAAGAAACCTGGAGAGCCAAACAAACTGATCCTGAAAAAGATGACTCGCTCTGCTCCAGTCACACACAGAAGCCAACAGGCCAGTACATGATGGAAGACTGAGGAGCACCACATCTCATGCCACAAAATTGGACTCTAAGTTTTATGTCATAGTGCCTCAGGACTGAATTTATTAGTGGGATTTATGGTAGTCTTAATTTTAACACTTAGGTGTCTGCCCAATTTGACTTTACATTGCTAGGATAAAAAAACAATTGACAATTCTTGTCCTGTGGGGAGGACTAATAGAGTTGTTACAGTCAGTCTTTGTAATCTTCACTATTACTGTAACCAAAATTGATATCCCTATTGTTGTCAGATTTGATGCTTGTCAGAGTATATCTTGTGGCAACCTGTAAAATCAATGGTAGTTCTCCCAGGCTGACAAGCGCATTTGCCCAGAATCAAGTTCAGGTTACACAAAAACTAGGCCCTTTTTTTATTGGCAATGTCTGGTGGGCCACCAATCCCCAAGGAAAGACAGTTGATAGGAATAGGCAACCCCATCATCATGGAGACCTCTAAAAAATAAGACTCACATTATCCAGACAAAACTTCCTCATGCTTGTAAAATTAATCAGTGTAATCCTGTGGAATTACTTATTAAAGACTCCTATACAATGGACCAGGAGCCAGTAGTAGCCACCAGGGTCTATGGGCTAGGAGCAGATATCTCTGGAAGGGATACCATTGGCCCTTTGAGATTACAACTCATAGCTATACAAATAGCCCACTGACAGAGACCCCTTCTCCTGTGACTTTCAGCAAAACATCACTAAGGGGAGCCAAAAATGATCGAGCCAAAGTAACTATAATAGAGATAAAAAAAATCTAAGACAGATTCCAGAAATAGAAACTGGGTTTGGAGACACAATGTGTGGCTAGAATGAGTTAAATATTCTGTAAAGATGGCAGGCAAGGCAGAATGTTACAATGTGTGCCCTGACCATCCACAAGCACAAATTGTTCCTTTTCCTTTGGGGTGCAATTCAGCTGAAACTGGTTTAAGATGCCTTTTAGATCTTTTTAAAGAAAACAAAACCCTTCCAGTGAGATTTGTAAGACACTAGTCCTCTTATTCCCCAAGATAGATACCAGTACTAATATGGCCAAATATTCTCCCCTGAGTCCTATAGAAACCTCCTGGGGTATTCGGGCCCCCTCCAAGTCAGCCAACTTTACAGCATGTCTCACTAGAGAGACACCAGTAAGGGGTATCTTCTTTGGAAAACTGACTTGCAGAGAGGTTAAAACTTACACAAACAAAAAAACTGGGTTATCTTATGCCCAAGCAGACATCTGGTGGTATTGTGGCTCAAATTTATTCTTAACATTCACAAGTTCTTGGGGAGAAATTTGTGCACTGGTTCAGTTGTCATGACCTTCACCATCACTTATCAATGTGAAGATGGAAAAAGGTCTCCACAGGGCCCAACATGGGGCCATACATGAACCATGAACCAGGAAGGTCCTTTGTTCCCCACATGTACATAGATATCATAGGAGTGAGGGGAGTTCCAGATGAGTTCAAGGCAAGAAACCAAATAGCTGCAGGCTTTGAGTTTGTTTTCTGATGGGTCACAATTAATAAAAATGTAGATTGGATAAATTACATCTACTATAATTAGCAAATATTTGTCAATTACACTCCAGATTCAATAAAGGGAACTGCTCACCAATTCAGCCCACCAGCCAGATGGTCTGGGAAAATAGGATGGCTCTAGATATGTTACCTGCAGAAAAAGAAAGTGTGTGTGTGATGCTGGGGGATAAATGCCTCACTGTTAAACCAAATAACATTGCCCCTGATGGAACCATTACCATCTACCTGAGCCATAAATAGATTGATCACCCTGGCAAATGAATTGGCAGAAAACTCTGGAGTTGACAACACTTTTAGCAATATGCTCCAAAAATGGTTCAGAAACTGGAAAATTTTATTGGCCTCAGTCTGAAGTGCCTTAAAAAATGGTAATGGCAGTTTTCATCCTGGTCAGATGCTGTCTCATACTGTGTGCCAGAGGATTAATCCAATAAGTAATAGAAACCTCAATAGCTAAAAGAGCCCCACCCCCATATGCCACTCTTATGGCTCTGACTGAAAGTATTCCCAAAGATTGAGAACTCATTGTTAAATATATTGAAAACTCTTAAAAAGGGGGAATGAGGCAGGACCCCCAATTTGTCCCTAAAACTATTTTTGGCTAGAAAAAAATTAAAAAACTAAATCTTCCTCACACTCACTCAGACATAAACAAAGAAGAGTCACCCTAGACAGCTTGAGTATGAACAATCACAGGCTCTTTCAAATATTAGCAAAGCAGTGATGAAAAGAAAAATAATATATAATTAATTGCTTGGTCTGCTTCTGTCATCATGCTTGTGCTAGGAAATGCATGTCTTATGCTTACCCTTCACAACATTAGGTGACAAAATGTATAAAAGAGCTTGTATGTTAAATGTTGAGGGCTCAGACCCAAGCTTTGCTTACTGAGCCTTCACTAGTGAATAAAGTAACCTACTTTCCTATCTCCAGCCACTATGTCTTATCTTCAGGGACTTAGTTTTTCTACAACAAAGTTGGTACTTAGGGAAGGTATCTAGAAGGGACTGGGTGGTAGCACACTCTGAACTTTTAGTTTGTTTGTTATGTACATTTTGAGAATTCTGGGCTTGAGAGATACAAACCAGCTCTACCTGGGTCTCAACAACCAAACTAAGAGTGCTATGTCAAGCACTCCCAGGTTGAACCAGGGTGAGACCCAGACATTAGCTAAGTATTGAGGAATTCTCTAATCAATGGAAGCTAAGCCTTCACTTAGATCAGCCTTCTCTATTGGGAGGCTGAAGCACCCTGACCACCCCTAGTTCCCTCCATCCTCTCATTCCATCAATGTAGAAAAGAATCAAAGTAGAGAAGGAACACACAAGACTCAGAAATTCAGCCTACCCATCTGCCCCCTCTGGATTCAACCTAAGAATGCTCTGCTAAATTGCCCCCTTGGTGATGACACCTGATATAAACCCAGGCAGCTGAAACTGAGAGGGCAGGGAGAAGAGCTTTGGATTAGAACTTAGAAGCAGCATTTACATCTCTTCAAAGGAGGCTGCAATTCAAGAAGAAAGAAATGCCTGGCAAAGGAAAAGACTATTCATGTTTACCCTATTCAATCCCTTTTTAATAATGAAAACATCATCACTTTTAGTAACATAATTCTTAGGGTTTTTATTGTCTGCTAGTGGCTGTGCCTTTTATTTTTTATTTTCATTTTCTTTTTTCTACTCTTTTCTTTTATTTCTATTATCATGTTTATTTTTATTCTTTTTTCAGTACTGGGGACTGAACCCAGGGGCATTCTACCTCTGAGCTACACCCTCAGTTCTATTTTTTATCTTTTATTTTGAAACAGAGTCTCACTAAGTTGTGAAGGGCCTCAAAAAGTAGCTGAGATTCCTCAGAAAACTGGGAATGGACCACCATATGATCTGGCTAAACCAATCCTTGGTATCTTTAAAATGGGGCTGAAATCAGAGTACTACAGTAATATGTGCATACCCATGTTCATAGCAGCATAATTGACAATAGTCAAATTATGGAACCAATCAAGGTGTCCACCAACAGATGAATGAATTACAAAGTTATGGGGAATACACACAATAGAATTCTTCTCAGCAATAAAGAACAAAACTAAGTCATTTGCAAGAAAATGGGAGGACCTGGGGAACATTATGTTAAGTGAGATTAGCCAATCACAGAAATTGAAGGGTCATATGTTTTCTCTAATATGTGCAAGACAGGGAGTAACTGGGATACCAGTAGGATTCCATATAATGGAGGAGAAACCTCAGTGGAGCCAGCAAGGTGGTCTAAAGGAAGGGGAGGGGGAAGACTGAGGTTCATTATTGGAAATACTACTGTAAAGTATATGTACATATGTGAATATATCAACATCAATCTCAGTACTCTGTATTGGGAAGGGGGGAAATGGGGAGGTGGGATGGCCACCAAGTACTGAGTGTATATATATCACTGTTAACATGATTTACATTATGATGTGAGACTATAATGCACCAATAAAAGCATATTAAACATATGTGTATTTAGCTGTTGTCAGGTGAAATAATTCTGTAGATGTCTGTTAGGTCCATTTGGTTTATAGTATTACTTAGGTCTGAAGAGTCTTACTGATCTTTTCTCCCATTCAATATGATGTTGGCTTTGGGTTTCTTATATATTGATTTAATGATGTTGAGGTATGTTCCTTCTATTCCGATTTTCTGTAGAGTTCCTAGCATTAATGGGTGTTGAATTTTGTCAAATGCTTTTCCTGCTTCTATTGAAATGATCAAATAAATAACAATAGAGGTGAAATAAGCTCTATGATCTCACTAACATGGAATACTAAAATCATAGAATAATAAAATCATAAAATATTAGAATATTATATCATATAAGTCAAGAATATAAGGGTAATTATCAGAGGATGAGGAAAGGGATGGAGAAGAGAGAAAAAAGGCAATAAATTATGATTAGATATGAGTAAAATTCTGGTGCGTTATTTTACAGTAGACATTTAGGCTCAAATATTGGAGCTGCCACATACGTAAAACATACATTAAACAAACATTTATTAAGACAGACATAGATCCAAATATGAAAGTACTGTGAGATTTCAACACACATATATTTGAAGAAATATATTTCAACACATATGTAGATGTGTACATATCTACATTAAACAGATCAACAATACAGAATTCCACTTAAAAACAAGAACAAGACAAGGATGCCCACTATCACCACTCCTTTTCAATATAGTCCTTGAAACTCTAGCCAGAGCAATAGAACAAGAGAAGAATATCAAAGGAGTTCAAATAGGAAAAGAAGAATTAAAATTATCTTTATTTGCAGATGACATGATCCTATATCTAGAAGACCCAGAGACTCAACCAAAAATCTATTAGAGCTAATCAGTAAATTCAGCAAAGTAGCTGGATATAAGATCAATGTAAAAGTCAGTATCTTTCATATACGCCAACCATGAATCCACTGAGAAAGAAATCCAGAAAACAATTCCATTCACAACAACTTCAAAACCAATCAAATACCTAGGAATAAACTTAACCAAACAGGTAAAAGACCTCTACAATTAAAACTATAGAACACTGAAGAAAGAAATCAAAGAAGATCTTAGAAGATGGAAAGATCTTCCCTGCTCTTGAATAGGCAGAATAAATATTATCAAAATGGCCATTCTGCCAAAAATGATCTATAGAATCAATGTCAATATCAAAACACCAACATCATTTTTCACAGATCTAGAAAAATCAGTCATTAATTTCATATGGAGAAACAAAAGACCAAGAATACCCAAAGCAGTTCTCAGGAATGAGAATCTTGCAGGAGGCATAACAATTCATGATTTCAAATTGGACTACAGAGCTATAGTAATAAAAACAGCATGGAACGGGCACAAAAACAGACACATAGACCAGTGGAACAAAATAGAAGATACAGAAACAAGTTCACAAACTTATAGTCAACTGATTTTTGACAAAGGTGCTGTGATAGTCAATCTAGGTTGTCAACTTGACCTGATCATGACAAACCCAAGATTATGTGATTTTGGGTGTGTAACAGCAGATTAAACAGAAAGCCCTGCCCTGAAT